>CATOUR010000462.1:0-43200 GCA_951848785.1 Callosobruchus maculatus
AGTCCAAGGATTTCTTCATGAATTTCTTCACACATTTAGAACTATGGTACTATGGTCAAGTCTGACATCAAATTCAGTGGTGCCAACCATAAAATCATATGATATGTGTCATGCATGTTGCATACCTGTCTCTGTATATTATTAACCCGTAACCGGTGACATGGGGTCTGGGAGACTCCTTCGAAGTTGAACATTGCTATAATTTCGAAACAGATGACCTTGACAAACGCAACGTCAGGTAGCTTTCTACAATCACCGTCCGAGGCAGCATGGCTTGTGACGTCAGCTAACAGGAAGCCATTGTTGTGTAAACCTCGTGTAAACCACGTGTCGGAGTCTAGCAGACTCCACGTCACCATTATTGCGACTGTAGTTTATACATATGTATATCATGTGGTCAGGGCTTTGCTTGTGTGCTTTGGAACTCTTTAATGGCTACTCGTCAAGTATGTCACGGAGTATTCGTGCAACACATCCTAACTTTGAAGAGACCTTGTTGGAGTGGGTATAACAGCTATGACTCTGGGGTACTAGTGACATTGATGATACTGATCCTGACTTTGCAATAGAGATGAATCGTTATGAAGATTATCTAAGTATTTTTGCGTCAAGTTCAACGGAATAGCTTAGAATTTGAGAGAAACATACTCAGATCCTGATAATAATGTATGGGATTGATAATATATGCAATGATATGGGAGGAGTCTCCAAGACTCCACGTCACCATGAGTGTAACAATAATGGGACGTCACCGGTTACGGGTTAAACATTTTCTAAATAAAACTCACAATCAAATTGAGACTTTTGCTGTCAAAAGGCCATCAAAAAATATGAATGAAATAGATCTTGCAAAAACTGCTAAACCTAGGGTGACCATTCGTCCGGAAAATCCCGGACATGTCCGGAAATTTGGAGCTAAATTTGGTGTCCGGGCGGAATTACAAAAATCCGTAAAATGTTTGGAATTTGAGCCCCAATCGAAAATAATCGGCAAAATATACATCAAAATGAACAAATACAGCTAATGGATAGGCAAAAAATCACAAGAATCGGTAAAATGTCCGGAATTTGAGCCCCAGTCGAAAATAGTTGGCACAACATACAGCAAAATAAACAAATACAGTTTACGGTCAGGCAAAAAAGGCACTACTGTCGGTTGACGGCCCATCTATCTTCATTGTATTCACTGTCTTACAGCCCCCCCTGTAAGCCAAGCGTCTAGAATTGATCTATGAAGTATATGGTCGCCCTAGCCAAACCATATCATATGACAGCAATAGTCTTGTCAGCACTGCATACTGTCACATAATCCATGGTTTTATTCACAGATGTAAAATGCAATCAGTTTGACCTTGAAGACAACTATGGATTAATCAATTCTTGATGAAAATGTTGATGTAAAACGGGTCTAAGAAGCGCCTGAATACATTATTACAGTTGTATGGTTAACTTTTAATAAATAGCTCTAAATTCCTTAGTTTTACACTCATTATTAAATTATAAAAATTATGTGTCACACATGATACCTAAAACGAATCGTTAAGATGCAAATCACCTTTTTTGATATAAGCAGTTGTTATAAAAAAAAAATTGAATACTGCAGGGTCTATAAAACTTAGAAGGCTGTGACTTTGTGGTGTGATTAAGCTTGGAATGTATCAGTTTAGGTAGTACTGTCAAATTTTAATCCTTTTTGTACTTGGTGAAATTGGTAGATTAATTAAGATAGTCCAATCACAGGTAACTTGATTCTTTCAAATGGGAATGGCTGATTGTTTTTGTACGGTTAAATGTAAAATTTGATAGCCTTTCTAATGATATGGCATTGTCGTTATCAATCTATTATAGTTTCCATTTTATCTCAAAATATCGGTCAAATCTGTGTTTTTCAAATGTTTCTACCTGTAAGCAACCCAGTAGGCCATAAGAAATAAACAAAAGGTTGTTCAGATGCAATAAAACAACTAACAGAAAACAGAAATATGCAAAGAAACTAGAGTAAGAAGACAAGATAATAAAAATTCCTTAAAACATATTCATTCTAACCAGAAACAACAGCGGTAACATATCTATGGTCAATAACAAGCAGGACTATGACAGAAATTATTATTTTTCACAGCCTACTGACTCCTAATAACTATTACGATGTAATAGAGATTGACCAATTTCAAAAATGATTAAAAATTTTGAAATGAATTGTTGCTGGTAGTCTTATATCTAGAGAATAGAATTTCACACTTCATGGTATAAACAGTATTCATTTCCGTCAAATCAAATTAACGATACCTCTCACTCGAGCATTCTGAACATCTATTTGAATAGTTGTTAGAATTTTTTACTAGTTCATATTTCAATTGTGTTTATTTCATGTACTTTTTCGACAAGTATTATTTTTGATAATTTAAACATACAGTAATTCAGTTTCCATTTTCTGCGGTCCTGCTAATAACCACTCAAGACTTCAGAGTGCTACAGTAAGAGGTATCGTTATTTTTGACTCTATGGAAATTACTTCTTTTTTATACCATTAAATGTAAAATTTCATACCGAAGATACTAGCAACTAGCAACAATCGCTGGTATTTTTCCTTTGATTTTAAAATTTGAAATAAATCTACTAAATCTAAAAGCTAAGCCATGCAAAATAGCCATTTCTTTGATACTCCAGCTTCTCATTGACATTAGATATGCTGCAGCTGTTCTTTATGATTAGAGCTGATATGTTATAAGGTATTTTTATAATCTTGTCTCATTAACCTTATTCTGTTCGCATCTCGCACCGCAAGTCAGTTATTTTCCTTTTCCTTTTTTTTTATTTTTCATGGCATGCTGGGTTGCTTACAGGTAGAAAAACTTTAAAAACACCAATTTGACCGATATTTTGTGATAAAATGGAAACTACAAGAGATTATAGCAAGTGACAGAAAGGTTCTGCCATATACAAGAGATTAATTTCGACAATCCCATAGCGTTAGAAAGACTGTCAAATTTTACATTTAACCGTACAAAAAAATATGCATTCCCATTCGAAAAATCAAGTTACCTGTGATTGAAGTTTCCTTTATTAATCTACCAATTTCACCAATTACAAAAAGAATTCAAATTTGACAGTACTACTTAAGCTGACACATTTTATGCCTACACAAAGTCACAGCCTTCGAAGTTTTATAGACGCTGCGATATTCAATTTTTTTTCTAACATCTACTTATATCAAAAATGGTGATTTGCACCTAAACGGTTCGTTATAAGTACCATCTATCGTAATAAAGTCACACTAAAATCGACCAGGGAATCCACATATGCAATAATATTCAGGGGCTTCTATTTGAAAAAATGTAACTTTGATAAGTCACAGATTTATTGGTATAATGGCAAATATTTTTGGAATATAGATTTTATTACCCTATACAGTTTTTATTTGAGAAATTTTTTCTATCTCAAACAGGGAAGCAGTTATCGTCCACCCACACATCGTTGATAGTCTTTCTATTATTCGCTCGTGCTCGATTGTGCACGATAGGTCAAACCGCTACCTTATACTGTAACGACGGTCAGCAATACAAAATGACTAGTTTCAATTTTTTAGTACTTCAATTTCCTATAATTTTTTAAATAGAAAACGCCATCATAAAGAAGTTATCAGTCTCAATGGTGACATTGTCGAGGAGTTGATTACAAAACACAGCTATAAGTTTGCCATTCCACAACTTTTCAAGTTAAGTGAAAGACTTAAAAGCATCAAAACCCTACGATTCAAAATATACAAAGCGTTTTGAAAAGGTTTTTCAAAAGTTTAGGATTGAGGACAATATGGAACGTCTGACAGGGGCAGGGTATGACAAACATCATCATGTTTGTACCTATCGATGCGAAATACATGAAATTAGTTGTAGAGGTTGTAATAACTGCTACATAGGTCATCTACTAGGATTAGGTTCAAAGAACATATTCTCTCGTTCTGCTCGTTCAAGATACGGTAGAAGAAAAAAATGGATAATGATAATTTTTGCAGAAAATATTTGTATATTCAGAGAGATCCAGGATTTGGATATAGAAATAATATAATGTACATATGTAGAGAAAATAGAATGCTTTCGATGCATTTTAAATATCACGTATCTATAAGTACATTAAAACAACAATAAAACACATAATAATATGTTATTGTTTCAGGTTTAATTTTGTTTCGGTACCTTTTATGAGAATAGGCTTGTAAATCGGTTTTGTATAGGAACTTACCAGTGAACGTTATCTTTACCACACTCAATTTTCACACATATTAGCTGAAAGTACGCCACTTTACTTATTTTTTACGGTACAATGTATTCACATTTTTTTAAGAACCGAAAATATAACAAAGTTTTTTCACACAAGGCTACCGGTTAATTGTTGTCTTTTTCGTATAGAGACTTCACCAAAAAGTCCATATTGGTAAGACTGAAGGCAAAAAGGATGCCGCCTCGACACATCGGCCGGCGTAAACAAAAACAAACCATATTACCCCACTCTTAACTTGTCTAGCTATAGCAGTTTTTGTACGTACTCTGTGCTTAAGCCGGTCTCACACGATGCGTCCAACGTTGGATTCAACGTTGGATAGGACATCCGATACATTAAGCTTTGGCCAGTGTGTTCTCCCATACGATGCGATAAACCTTGAGATGACAAATGTCACAAATATTGCTACAAAGGATGTCATTGTCTTACGGGTATATATACAGGGTGAGTTTTTAGTACCGGCTCGGTCGATCACACCACTACTGTAGAAGATAGCGAAAAAAGTTGTATATAAAAATTGTAGCCACGGATATGCTCCTTGCTCAGAAAATATTTAGATTTATACAGGGTGATCCATAACTACGTGGTGATGCAAACATGCATTTTTTTAAATGAGACACCCTATATATTATTCCATATTCAAATTTCGCTAACGATTTCCGTTCTTCGAATATAGGGTATTGTTACACTGTACAGGGTGTTTCAAAAGTTATGACCATTTTTGTATCCAAATCACGGTCAAATGAACGCACTGTATATCAAAAAGTAATTAATCAAAAATTATTTTTTTTAAATGAGAAGATTAGAAATATCCTCTATTTTTAAAATACGTTATAAAAAAATCTCGCGACGCATATTCGTATACAGGGTGATGTAGAATGCAGACTCTAGATTTTCTCTCTTTTTTTAAATGTAACCCCCAATATTTTATTACACCAAAGAATTGCTTTTAATATGCTCTTTCATCTTTGTATAGCACTTATTATGGCTGCATTCATTAGTTTCTGAGATATTTCGATTTTTCTACAAATTTTAAATATACCTTCTATTTGTTTAATAAAATTTATTTATTTTGAGAAAATACCACCAAATTTTGTTTCTGCTTAACAAACAACTAAAATATAAGGCGATAGTAATACTTGACCAAGTCAAAACACTGCACTAACGAGATAATATAGGTCAAGTGTGCTGAGGAAACAATTTTATAGACGTCATGCATAATTATCAAGCAGATGTATCAGGTAGGCTATGAAATATGAAACGACACAGTCCAAATAAAACGATTCTCCAATCTTTCAAACGCATTAGTTTTAGAGTGCCTCCGTTCTGGATATTGCTATTCATAGTTGATATATTCTAGAGGCAAGTAGAAAATTTCTCAAAGATTCTCCTAAATACCCTCAATGGAAAAATTAATTTTCAAAGCTAGTTTTTCACACAGTACGGAATTATTGAGTAGGTTATGAAAACTGTCAATTTCTCAAAGCACACCTGATAAAACTACTTGATAATTATGCATGACGCCTACAAAATTGTTTCCTCAGCATACTTGACTTTATTATCGCGATGATTTAGGATTTTGACTTCATCAAATACTATCAAGACGTTATAATTTAGTTATTCGTTAAACAAAAAAACAAATCAGATAGTACTTTCTCAAAATAAATAAATTTCAGTACACAAATAGAGGCTATATTTTAAATTTACCGAAAAATCGAAATATCTCGGAAACTGATGGACGTAGGTACAACAAGTGCTATACAAAGATGAAAGAGCATACTAAAAGCAATTCTTTGGGATAATGAAATATTGGGGGTTACATTTGAAAAAAAAGAGAAAATTTGGATTTTGCATTCTACATCACCCTGTATACGAATTTGCGTCTCGGGCTTCTTTTATAGCCGATTTTAATACTAGAGGATATTTTTAATCTTCTCATGTAAAAAAAATAATTTTTGATTCATTACTTCTTGACATACAGTACGTTCATTTGTCCGCGATTTGGATATAAAAATGGTCATAACTTTTGAAACACCCTTTATAATGTAACAATGCCCTATATTGGAAGAACGGAAATCATTAGTAGAATCTGAATATGGAATAATATATAGGGTGTCTTATTTAAAAAAATGCATGTTTGCATCACCACCTAGTTATGGATCACCCTGTATAAATCTAAATATTTTCTGAGCAAGGAGCATATCCGTGGCTACAACTTTTATATACAACTTTTTTCGCTATCTTCTATAGTAGTGGAGTTATCGATCGAGCCGGTACTAAAAACTCACCCTGTATATATTTTTAGAGATATATATCTGTAAAAATGAATGACCAAATACCTGCCATTGCTGATGGAATGGTGATTACATGTTGTGGGATACTTCGTCGATATATCAGCAGCAATTACTTGAGTAGCCAGATTTTCTGATGGATCCTATTTTCCGTATAAACAACGTGTACGGTACCATCGACCGTGGTACATCCTGTATAAATAAATCAGTATTTCTATGTACCAGTTTTCAAGCAAACAAGTTGAGCCGACAAAATTGTTTATTCCCCGCTACTTGAATTAGTGACCTCTTGGCAGAGCCTGATCGTTTATTAGAATCGCGTGCTGCCTTGGGTATTTCTTATTTGGTAGCGTACAGTACTGGGTCTTGGAAGCATAAAATTTTACCGTATTCTTGAGCTTCCAAGAGGTAATGATTCCAGGTCCTTTAAAAGTGAAGGAGCCGCTGCCAGCCTTCTATGTTCGTTTATGCACGAATCTTTATTACCATAATACAGGATTCAAGAGAGGGTATGATGATACTATCTTCTGTCATACCTACATCTTCCACATTTTTTTAAACTTTGATAGATTGTTGAGCTGAAAAAATGGTTAATTCTGTCTACTATTCCCCGCTATTTTATATATCCATAGGTGCATAATGTGTAAAGGAAAAAGCTATATAAACATCCAAATAATACAACAAAAATACACAAGTTATCCTTCATACTTACTGTGACTATTCCCACAATTAAAACCTAAACAACAAACCAAATCAAGAAAACGTTTTCCAGCGCCACTGACAAATCCAAACACGTGAATGAGGGTCGCGCGTCGTGTAGGACTGTGACGAACGTTGCTTCCAGTGCTGGAACCACCTTTGACACGGGTCAGTTTTTCCGACAAGAGCCCGAACTTGCCATGCGGCCAACGTTGGACACATGCAATGGACTAGTATCACGAGGTTAAGAACAATGATTTAATTGTTATAACCGCTTAGTGCATACAAAAATAAACGTACTGCTGCATTTCGTTACTTTTTACATCATTTTGTCTTTTAGTAATTCCATCTTAGACAAGGAAAGAGAGAGGACGGAACCCGCGACTGACATTTCTGATACCAAATGGCACCAAAGCGCTATTCCCAGTGGCGTAACTAATGGGATTAACGTTCTGGTTGAGCTATTTGTAGAAATAATCTTTTTCAAATAAAATTTAATGAAATATTGTTATTCAGGGTTTCTATATGGCCAATTTCGCCATCCACAATTAAAACTTAAGTGACTAACATTACCGTAACCGTGATTTTCATTCGACTGCTGTTTTGTGGCCAATAATATATAAAAATTGATAATGTATATATTTTATTCAGTCATGAACATGTTATGTTCATTTGCAGTATATGACTGATGGAAGACACGATTATACTTCTACCCAGAAAGAAAAAAACTGCTTGTAGTTTGTAGTAAATCAATTTTTTATTATTAAAGAACACATAATACCTATAGTATATTTATATTTATTGACATTATGTTTATATATAAAATACTGTCTATTACATACTGTAAACAGAAGCAGCAATAAAACATTTTTGTTATTATAGATTAGCTTACGAGATTGAGGAATTTGATGCCTTCAATCTCGGAGTCCCCATATGCAGTAAAAAAATCTACTTGCTGTTACGCTGTTACTTGCTGTTTGTAGTGTGTAATGAAGAGCAGTATTTTTAATTACTCCAACGAGGCTTTTTTATACATAACTTCTTTTTGCGACGGTGGCAATAATTAATGAAAAAGCTGGGGGGTTAAACATAAAAATTATCTCAGACATGAAATAAAGTAAGTTTTGGGCTAGAAATACAAAGGTCCTTTAATCTTATCCAAAATCAAAACATTTACAAAATTAGAAAATGACTCCTAGATTAGCTAGTAGTAAATAAAAACGAACAATTCATTCAATATAGGTGAGGTCCTATAACTTACATAGAAATTACAACTCTATTTTATCACTTAACCCCTTGCTTCCAGTAAGTTCTAATTTATTGCAGTTATGTATTTACTTATGGGGAAGTTTGGGTGAAACTCAGTATTGTGTGCTTCAACAAAAATAATTTTTTTGTAGGAACGTGGCATTTCGCTTGCTCCTACAATTGATGGCAGTCAATATTACAGTCACGAAGGTCAAAAACTACCAATATTTTACTGCCCTTTAAACACAATCATTTTTGTTAATTGGCTCCGAACTGGATTGTCCTGTTGTGATCGAGATTTTACAATAAAATGGATTCTGATATTTAAGTATTTTGTGCATACAGCTTTTATTAAAAAATATATATGATTTACATCATTTTCTAATACGTGACGTTCTAAGCAGCTGAAAATAGGGGTGCCTAGAAAACTTGATATTATTTTGCTTATCAGCAAAGGTACAAAATGTTTGGTGTGAATACAATTTTCATTAACTCTCAGAAAATGTTCCGATTTCAAACATATCTTGATAACAACATTTGATGGGTAAGTCAGACCGCCGTGGCTTTTAAATTCAATTAGGGAATTGAGAAACCGATCTCTAGTACCAATCAATGCTGTGACACATGTTTCACATTTTATTGTTTTTTGTAATTGGTGCGAAACATAACCAGCAATATATTGCACAATTTGGGATGAACATTCACTTATCACAGGTGCATTCATGATGTAGTCATGATCCTTCCAAATAGTTTCTAGATCATCAGAAGGCTCATTTATGTCTATTAAACTATGGTTAGATAAACTACTATTAATTACATCTTCAGACCTTACATTTTTTGTAGAACTACTTAGAATAGGGATTTGATCTAATGGAATACAGTTACCCATACCGCCCTCTCTAATTTCTGCTCGAACCAGAAGCCTTTTGTAAGCAGCTAGAAACTGTCGAGCGGTTGGGTTATTATATTCCAGCCACCTCTTGATCTAATTGACGAAAAGAATAATTCTAAATGATCTTGACTAATCTTATACAACGGAAGGTACAGTAATGTTTTTCTCTCAGAAACAAGTTCTTTGTACAATCCTAAAGAACTTGATAATGAAATTATTAATCCAATAAACCCAGTTTTTCTGTTAGACATGATTACTTGCTCATTATTAGATAATTTCAACTTTGAAAGATAAAAAATTGCACTATTGATAAATTCCGCAGATCGATCTATATTTTTTTGACATAATGCTTTTTTATAACCTGGTGCTACTAGGGTTCTGCTGTTTAAAATATCGAAAATGCTATTTACAATTCTAATAAATTTAACTGTTGCCTGACTACCTTTAAAATCCTCAAGATTCAGCTTTTTTTCGCAATACTCAATAGCATCGGCTACTGATGCACTAAGTAACTGAACTGCAAGCCGAACCTTCATTTTTTGTTTGAAAAAAATAATATGAGCGCGACGTAACTTATTCCCTAAATGTAAGCCCTCGCTAGTTTGCAGCTTCTCTAGAAGCGCTATGTATTTCCATTGAATAAAATTGTTATCACAATCAATTAGGATTTTCTTTTCACCAAATGCATTGCGAACAAGTTTTATCATATGACATGGATCATAAAAAATATATACATTGTGATCTGTAACTCTGAAACTTGTCTGTATATTTGAAATGTTAAATAAGAATCCAAAGTTATGACACATAGCGGTATTAGATGGAGCACCATCGAATGTGATTGACATAACTTTGGCTCCCGTATCTTCAATCAGATGGATGCATTGAGATACAATTGAATGTTTTTGACTGCCATTCAAAGAATCTGTAAGAAAGTAACCGACAGGTAATTTCCAAGTTCCATTGATGCAAACCAACATTATAACAAAAGCTTCTTTGGCTAAAGCATTAGAGTCATCGTTTAAATTTGTACCACAGTTCACATAACCATGGAATTTTTTTCCATCCCATTCTAAATGTTTCCGTATGGCTATTTCATCGATAATTAATGAACAAATTATTGGTCTGTCAGATGATTGAACCTTATTTCTTAAGGTATTTATTGATTCCTTGGTAAAACCAGGCTCAGCATCCACATTCTGAAACCATTTAGCAATAGTTTTGCTATGCGGGAGACAAGTGTCAAAAACATCTCTCACATAGTTGTATGCCTTTGGTGAAAAAAAATTTAATGTCAGGGCAAATTTCCTAAGTTCAGGTGAATATTGAACATTTCTCCCCATTTTTCTGTTCAATATTTCTATGTTAACCTTGCTCATATTTTGAACTAAAACTAAATTTTCTTGAGATAGTAAATTTTGTCGCTCTAATTCCTCAGCAATTATTTTTAAAGAGGCTACTTTTTTGTGTGCTCTTTTCAGTGATTGACCAAGGGCACGGATTTTTTTCGTTTTTTCCTTATTCTTATCTTTTTGCAGCAGCAGTTCTCTTCTAAGTTTCTTTTTCCGGGGAGAGTCGTCCTGTGCAGCCAGAGCTGAGGTTGATGGCGATGGTTCTGGATGAACATCACGTTCACGGGGTCTTTTTCTTTCTTTTGCCTAAAATAACAGAGCTGTATATTAGACAATGTTTGAAACATTATTTCCGAAAGAAAGACAGAACAAATTAATTTATGATTTAAGTAGATGTGAATGAGTGACTGAATCTTATAGGAAAAGTGACAGTAACATTTTGTTTTGATTTCGTATCGAGTAAACACACCTAAATATAGTTGTGTAATAATGTAACTGTAACACAAGAAATTATTACATTTTTGAGGTTAGCTGCCTTTTGATTTTCATAGCTATCAATTTTTAAATGGTTATTCAGCCATTCGTAATCGTATTTCTCCTTACTTTATTGCACTGTTTATTTTGGAAACGTCATCACTAATACTCAAATATAAAACCAAATTTGAGACCATAAATATAGAATATAGGCATAAGGCATAAGAATGATTTTAAATTAATATCACACCCAAATCATAACTCATTAATGATCCAATTATATACAATGGAGTGAAGATTTATAACAAACTTCCTCCTCACAGGTTTTAGTGAATATCCCAAAAGTTTTGTTTGTTATTATATAGCTTTGTCAATAAGAATCTTGTAAATTCTTAGACTATAAAGTATATCGATCTATCTATCTATCCATCTATCCAACTATCCATCTATCCATCTATCCATCTATCATAATCCTAGAATGTTTATTATTTTAATATTGATTAAGCGTAGACAATGTAAGCTAGGAATTATAACTTACAATTTTTGGACGTAAGTATTCCGGAAGCTCGTCAAATATGGTGGGGACTGCTCCTTTCAGAAGATATACTTTTTGATTTGTTTGATGAAGGAAATTCTGTTCAAAATGCTTAGAACAAAGCCTATCGTTGCTTGTAGGCTTCCAACCTTCGATCCTCATATTTTTGATCCATAAATCATGTCTAGGAAGATCTTTAGGAAACCTGTCGAGGAAGAAAGAAAATTAATTTTATTATTCATACAACTACAAATAAAGGCCACCCTTGAAATGCACACCTTGTATAAGGGTATTGGTATATTATATATTACAATGCAAAGTCATAATATTTCTATTCAAAATGTAAGCTATAATAGATACGCCACTGGAAAACTGATTGTATTTGAACCAAAAAATCCCTTAAAAACATAATTTTTAGACTTTACGTGCTCAAAAACATTATGATTCGCATGTTAGTGGTACATTCCAAATTATATTTCGGATACACATATATCTTTGAACTAGATATCGAGATATTTGCATGAATTTCGGATACACCAAAAAAATAAGATCATAAATTTACCTGTGAAAAGTGATTCCTGGCTCCTTCCTGCTGCTGTGGCTTTTACAACGGTAAGCTGCACACCCCACCATTACGCTCACCACAATATTTCACAATTATTGGTCTTAAAAACGTTAAATATCGCAAAAAACACCACCTTGACACTACCGTCAGTTTTCCACCAGCATTTTGACAGCTATTCATTTTCGGTATCAGCTAATCCATATAGCATCAAATGGGCGTGCGGTATCCCCTCTCTTTCCTTATCTAAGAATTCCATTCTAAAGTTTAAAGAAAGGAATTCAAATTCAGCCAATCAGTGCCAACCGCGCGAATCATCAGCAGTGCATTGTTGCCAAGAACAGCTCCCGACTCGCAGACGGGAACAGAAGACAAGATAGATGAGCCAGCCCGCGTACAGCTCCGCCATTTCGCGCGCCATCAGAATGCGGCAACACAGCACACATATCTGCCTTTTGATTGGCTGTTCGCATTTAGGGCAGTGACGTCACTGTTCTAGGAGAATTCAAATATTTTCCTCATTTTCACGGCTTTCCTGTGCCCAAAAAAATCGGAGAAAAAAATGAGTTGCTTTTTATGACGTACTCTATCATATGCAACCAAAAGAAAAGTCATGATACTAGTCCATTCGCCAGCTCACGCCTACACGATGTGGCAAATGCCGAATGTGTCCAACGTTGGAAGGCATTCGCCACATTGTGTGGCACCGGCCTTAGAAGTATTAAAGGTCGCTACAGACTATGCGTTTGTTCGCAACTCGTAATGCGCGATTCTCCAGCAATATTTGGATAGTGTGTATGGATTTATGCGTTTAAAGTTAATTCGTGAACCAAGCGGTGCGTGTGTTCGTAGTGATTCGCTTTGGGAGACGGTAAATTAACGAACACCAAAGGTTGCGCATTAACGCGAATCACTGATTTGTTACAATTCGCGCTGAGGTTCACCTAGTTCGCCAAAAAAAGATCATCTGTATCAGAGTCTGTGTCCCACGTTGATTGTAATAAAAATGGTAGAAAATTTGCAGAAAGAATTGAAGTCGAACACACCACCATCTGCGTTGCTTCCACTTTGTTTTTTTTTCTTTTGCGCCATGATGATAGTAATCGCACTAGCTATTGCTAGGTCGTCGCCCATACTTTCGCCTTCAGGTCGAAAAATAATAATTGGAAATTGTAAATACATGCACCTAGATTTCGCATCGCATAGTCTGTCGGCTGTGATCTATAAAATAGAACGAACTGCAACGAATGGGGCGAATCCTGAATCGCGCATTACGAACACACGCATAGTCTGTAGCGACCTTAAGAGTGGTTCACACACATTTTAGTAGCCTCGCATTTCCATTTCCATTATTTTAGTTAAACTTAACCAAGCTATTCGATTGGCAAGCTGGGATCTAAAATGCCGATATAAAGGCATCCAAACAGATAATATAACTTGTCCAGGTTGCACAGGTTCAACAGGTTGAAGAGAGAATCCCCTAGCTCGCACTTACATTCTTTAGAACACGCGCAGCCATATTTGCCAGGTGCATACTTATAACCTGGCAACATGTGATACTCGCTTAGAGTAAGATATCAATGCGCTCCATAAGAGGGTGGTGTGTCTGTGCGCTCAACCGAAACTGTTTTCTTACTGCGCCTGGCTGTGAATGTAATGGGAATGTAGGAAGTATGAGGAATTAGGTATCTCTTTCTAACTGATGGCTTAGCTCATATGTACGTTCTCAGGTGGTTGCATTGGAGATTTCACACTCCAGATCCAACTTTGCCAATCGTGTATATCAAATTAAACATGATTTAGTGCAGTAATTACCAAATAAATTTAACTTGTTTGACTTATGGAATCTTTCATAACTTGTATTTCTCACACTATGACTTTTTGCGCAACTATTGTTACTACTAAATCAGCCTAAAAAATGTTTGACCATAAGTAGATGTATAGACCGCATAACATAAAAAGGTATCCAATAAATTGTGTTCCTATAGATCTGTCTCTGTAGATTGGGGAGGGTGAGCTGTCCCACTGCACTTAGACCACAGCTGGCTCATTGTGCATCCTCCCAGGGAGTTGTTTAGTTGTTTCCTCAGGTTATCGTCCACCCTTCCAATTGTAGGAAGGTGAACAAGTCGCTAGGGGACATCTCCCTTATGTGGGCAGGTGTAGGCCAAGACTCGCCGAACGCACACTCATAGAAGATAAGTCTGGTCACTCACATATATGACGTATTCCACAGGTTCGTCTTCGCTTTCACACATTCTACATATAGGTGTGTCACTTAACCCATAGTGTGAAGGTGTTTTCTGAGTGGCCAGTTACGAATTCTACTATGAGACGTAGACTTGGCCAGGTCATCGCCAAGTACTTTTTCGATATTGCCATGTCAAAACCTACAAGGGTTTCCTTGGCAAATCGGCATCCTTGTAGTTCTTCCCATCGTTTTACCATTTGGGCATGGGAGTGTTTTTTGGCTATTTCCGCAATTGTGCTTGCCGACATTCCTGAAAGGTCACATGGTTTTAAAATTCTCTGGTCAGCGGCCTTCCTGGCTAGACCGTCCGCTATACGGTTGCCTTTGTTGTTGTCGTGCCCTTTAACCCACCTCAGGACAATATTGTTTTTGTCTGAAGCATGAGCTAAATATTGTTCTTATAGATAAAATGCCTAATAATTGGAAGAGCGATATGTCTTTATTGTGTCTTCAAATATAGTTTTTAGTTTGTAATAATTAATTTATAATGAACTGATACTTAAAATGTTACGACTGTCCTTATGGTGTAATTAATATAACAGATGTTTAATAAAACAAATTAGTCCATTTGGAACGATCCACACATAGTCGTGCCTCTTATTGATTTTTCATATCAATAGCAATAATAGAGTTACGTTTAATAATTTTGGTAGACTCATAATTATGCACTCATTGTTTTATTTCGCCTACTGCAATCGATCACTTTTTACTGTGATATGATCGCAAATTATTTGTATGTATTAAAAACTATTTGCCTACTGTAGAAGTAAATAAAATACGAATGTAAAAATATTTTATTGCATTCACTTCGACGTATGTAGCTTGCTGCCACGCCTCTAGATCTGTCAAAAAAGGAGCGTTAAAATTGCTCTAAAAACCAGCTTTCCCAGCTTCTATTACCTTTTCATACTTATTCAATGAAATAAATATGACGGCGTTTCTTATTCCTCTGTTTAGGCTTTAGGCTCAGTTTGCAATTCTCGCTGAGCTTTTTTTATGAAAATTTATTACTGATTGGAAACACCAGAAATAAATTTCCGCCTCTGACGGGCATTGAACCCGGGATCTTCCGATCACAAGCCCTCGGCTCTACCCACTGAGCCAACCACCCCCCCCCCCCCCCCTATCACGACCTTTTAAATTTTTTCCCAATTGATAGAGCCAGATCTGGTGAATAAGGAGGATGTCTTGTTCGAGTGATTTGTACCACGATTCCCGAATTGTTTGAATAGCAACATGCGATTTGGTGTGCATTGTCCTGCAAAAACAAAACACATTTTCTCGTTATTTTGTCTCGCAGAATAGTTAGTAACATCAGATAGTAATTCTCAGTTATTGGTTTCAGTTATTGGGCTATCCTTAACCCTTACCTAGATAATCAATCATGATTATGCCATGGCAGACCCAAAAAGCTGATGCAAGGACTTTTCCAGAAAATGTTTGAATACGAAACCTCGTAGGCCTTAGGGAACCAGTGTCTCAATTCTATGGATTGTTGCTTTGTTTCTTGGTTGTAGAAATCGTTCTTCAAACATCAAGAACCGAGCGGTACGACCGCACATTTATTCCTAGGGTGTCCAAGGCTTGGAATGGACTGTCTGCAGGTGTAGGCTTATTCAAGTCCTGCGTTACCAAACTTCCCCTAGCCCAACCTCTTCACAGCAGCCGCGGTACTCTGGTATTTGGGATCTGCCTACGCGATCTGCTCAGTTATAAAAAAATATCCAAGTTTCGTCTATAATCACAACAAGGTACTGCACTGGCTTGCACACATGAACATTACTCTGTATAGAATCACTAGAATTCACAATTTATACTTAATATGCTTCTACTTCGCCTACACTCACTCCTGCCCAGCTTGATTAGTAGACGATGATTATTATTCGTCTTCTGGTGACTTCTATTAGTCTAAGATCCGAATATAAGACGACCTTCACCGAACTGGTTAATGGATGAAAAGTATTTTATATTAAATTCAATATGTTAAAAAACATATCGCGAGTGGGTTGGCTGAAAAATTTCAGTCCAGGATATGATATTAATAGTATCGAAATATTGAAAAATTAATTTTTTTGAACATTTCACTGGTTTGGTTAATAGACAAATCACATACCAATCGAAAGTATGAAGCCCATAGAATATGCAAACGTTAGGTTGGCTACGTTTTTCCCGTCCCAACTATAGGGTAAGCAGGTATCATCAATAATAGTAATTTGCACCGGTGAGTTAATGCATGAAACTCATATCAAAATAAAGATAATTTTATTGCCAACACGTCGATATAGGGTTGTCTGCAAAAAATCAGTCTGGAATTCCGGTTGTCGAATTTTAAAGATCAAAATATTGCTGCCAGTGAATACGTGCTCCAGAGAGGTCCGAGCGAACTATCCCGTGTATTAACAAAGGACGCAGCATAGCAGCTGCGTGTAGCTCGGTCATTGAATGAAAGAGAGTGCGCATGTCATGTGTCCGTGAAATTGAAAAGGATAGCGATACACTCGTAAAAGCTGTGCAATATTTTGGAGCACTAATAATTTATTAATATTAAATTAAGTTATTAAGCTATTAAGTAATAAAAGATATATGAAATGTGTAACATTCATAAAATCAAAATATATGAATGTTATAAATCTTTTTTTCATTAATTAATAACTTGCATATGTGTGTATATATTGCATGTGATATTAAAATATATTCATATTTTTTAAATCAAAAAACTATAGTGATACATATATAATACTTATCTCAAAAATTGTGTTTGTTCCATCAGCTGCGTAAATAAAAACCAAAAAAGCAAAAGTTCAAAGTCATCAAAAAACTAAAATGAATAAAGCAATATTTTGATCTTTAAAAATCGACAACCGGAATTCCAGACTGATTTTTTGCAGACAACCCTATATCGACGTGTTGGCAATAAAATTATCTTTATTTTGATATAAGTTTCATGCATTAACCACACCGGTGCAAATTACTACTATTAATTTACCTGTTTATACCTGCCTACCCTATAGTTGGGACGGAAAAAACGTAGCCAACCTGACGTTTGCGTATTTTATGGGCTTCATACTTTCGATTGGTATGTGACTTGTCTATTAACCAAACCAGTGAAATGTTTAAAAAAAATAAATTTTTCAATATTTAATTAATCACATCCTGGACTGAAATTTTTCAGCCAACCCACTGGCGATATGTTTTTTAACATATTAAATTTAATATAAAATGCTTTTCATCCATTAACCAGTTCGGTGAAGGTCGTCTTATATTCAGATCTTCTACTATATAGTTATTTCTGCTATTCCTATCATCTTGACCAGTACAACTCCCATTAGTGCAGCCAAACATCTGCCATATTAACTTTTGTACACTTTATTTAGAATATCTTGTCAACTAAATTTTGAATCACTGACGAGTGTCATGTCTGTTCCTCTACCATACAGTCTGCCCCATTCTCTTAAGGTGTTCCTTCAGACCATCAATGTCCTGTAAGGGGACCATCAGTTGTTACTCGAAGCTGCTTTCTGTTCAAAGCAAGCAAAAGAAAGCAGTCCTTGAGCTGTTTTGTTTTTTTATTATTCCGCCGCTCGATGGCTTGATTTCAAAAACTACAAAATCTTTCAATCACCGTCGCGGTAGCAAAACGATGTCAAAATTTAATTGAAACTAAGTTAGGACATTGGTAGTTCCGAAGCTTTAGGTTTAAGGATAGTCATAAGATATATCAAAAAAGCCCAAAAGGATGTTTTCTGAGGAAACTTCACCCTCTCGAAGCAAACCAAAAATGATCAGCAAACACATAGTTTAGGAGAAATTTGGATAATGTTTGGATTTTGTCAATTACTCCGCCGCCAATGCACCGATTTTCAGAATTAGATTATGCAGGTAGAAAACTGACGACAGTCCGACAGACGGACAAACAGATAGACCGACGGAAAGTGTTGACATGTAGACATGATGGTTAAGATCCTCAAAGGATGAGGGAAGTAAAAATCAATTTTTGGACAGGAGACTCATATTGAGCAGTTTATTTTTATATTGACATTTAAAAACGACTCTTCAGTACCATTATTATTTATATTATTATTCACTCTATCTGGATCGTTATTAGAACACTGTCTTGTGCGCTCCCTATAGTAGCGTTTTTGCTTTGACAAACGACTACACTGTATGCGTCTGTTAAAAATATTGCTGGCATAATAATAACTATTTCTAACTTTTTCGCCTGAACTGCTCAGCCGTATCTCGTGCAGTGATTTCCAGTCCGTCTCATTGTGTATTTCGAGTTTTGAAACGCGTCGATGATTTTTTTTGTTGTTCCGCTGGTTAATACGCGATAATTTTAGACAAATGACGATCATGTGTTGAATTCTACGGTTATAGTGGAAATAGTTGTGTAGTTTCGGTATCTCATTGG
Source organism: Callosobruchus maculatus (assembly GCA_951848785.1). Lineage (NCBI taxonomy): Eukaryota > Metazoa > Arthropoda > Insecta > Coleoptera > Chrysomelidae > Callosobruchus > Callosobruchus maculatus. The sequence continues at coordinate 18,991 of CATOUR010000462.1, forward strand.
ATTGCGTGAAGTGCGGAAAAGTGGTGATAGCTAATAGGTGTGATACGCAAGAATATTACCTTTTGACTATATCTTATACACCGCTCAACAAGGATTAGCCACCTTACCTTAAAGATAAAGACGAGCTGTCAGATGAAATCTGAAAAACTACGTAGAAAAAAACTAGCTCATTTCTGCAATAAAGCTTGTTTTTTAAATAAAAAAAATACCTGAAAACACCTAATAAATTCAATGTGTAGATTTTTCATTTAAGATTTCAAAAGTTCCACCCCATAAAAATCATGGCAACATTAATTTTGTATCAAAATTAAAATAAAGGTGTGTGCAGATAATTGACACTAATGTACTTGTTTTCACCTGGCAACCCTAACGCTGCGTCTGACAGAGCTGGAAACCATTTTTTTCAATTCATTATATCATTTTCTTTCAAAATTGACTAAAAAACATATAGTTTCAAGCTATATTAACCAATTAATTTTACTAAAATTAACTACAGGTAATTCTATACTTTCTCAAAAAAAGATACCTGCAAGATCCACTAGTGGGATCCTAATTGCACTGTGAGTGCTGTGCTGCAGGTTTTTAGAAAAAAAAACTAAAGATTTTTTTGCTCAGGTTCGCGTACCTCTATCGATTTATTGCTTCCAATATAAAAATTATAACCCCTAGTTGGGGTAGTACCCACCCACTGGATAAAATAGACATCGACCTAGGGTCACTCCTTATCTAATTTTGAAATTTCAAGTCTCAAATCTGAGCTAAAAACCCTCCTACATTGGGCTACTGACAAATACCAGCTTACAACCATTAAATAACATATTGTAATGAAATATTTTACTTAAAAATTATTTGTGCTAAATACCAGCGAAAATGCCCGATTATAATGATATTATGTATGAACCTCGCCTGAGAGCGAGGAAATACAGAGTGTACAACAGAAGCAAAAGCTTAGACTTGAGGTTAAAAAGACAGTGGTTAGTGCTGATATCCGTAACACCATTGGAAGATGTGCCAGGTGAGTGAAAGATCATATTTGTACAAATTGAATTAAAAAAGCGGTAAAATGTTCACTCGTGAACCTTGAAAACTGTAAGATGTACATCAGCATGCAAGTACACTCAAAAACATACCACTGCGTTCCTTGCACGCCAACTTTTTTTTATGGCCAGCCTCCCGCGCCTATGGCGCTGTAGAAGCGCTGCGAGAGGATCAGTGTCGGTTCACGTTAGATTTGAAACGCCACAGGTTGTAGCCATCGGGAAACAAATTCCCCGGCAGCTGATTCCACAGCGTCGAAGTTCTCCAAAAGAAGGAATGCCGGAGGAGACTGGTTCGGCGAGTAAGGACCTCGACCTGGTAAGGATGAGCTCGCAGAGCTTGTCTGGTGTTCCTGGTTCAGACGGCCTTTGGTGTTATTATCTGGGAGAGCTCACTCGAACATCTTCCGTGATAGAATCTGTAAAACAGGGATAGGTCAGCCACCCTCCTTCGATGTTCCAGGTTGTGGAGGTCCTTTGTGAGGTTAGGCGTATCGATTAATCTAATTGCTCTTTTCTGGATAGTGTCCAGAAGCTTTAGAGAGTGCTTCGGGGCGCATCCTCACACATGGGAGCAATACTCCAGCGAAGGTCGGATCTGTGCCTTGTAGAGCAGCAGCAGTTGCTCTGGTGTATAAAACTTCCTACAACTGAATAAAAATCCAAGCTTCTGGGATGCCGTTTTAGCAATACTGACGACGTGGTCGTGCCAGGACATGTTATTGTTGATGTTGATCCCCAGTAGCTTGACGGAAGGTGATTCGACTATGGGGTGATCCTCCATTTCCACGGTTGGTAAGCTAACGTGAGACTTCTTTGTGAGTGTTGTTGCCTGAGTTTTCTGCATGTTGAACTGTATTTTATTTACTAATCCCCACTCGACAACCGCCTTGATATCTACGTTGATCTGTGAGGCCTGTTGCTGTCGCCGACGTACCGTCTCCTGAGATGATAGTGGTTTGTCTGGTCAGCCACCCTCTGTCATCTGCGAAGCTGTAGATTGGATTGGATGTTATTTCCAGCAGCTCGCTGATGTACAGCAGAAACAGTGTAGGGGATAGGACAGATCCCTGAGGAACACCGGCGTTTATTGAAAATACGTCTGATGAACAGCCCTCGACTACAACAAACAGACATCGGTCGTTCAAAAAGCTATTCAGCCACTGGCGCAGGCCAGGTGGTAGTCCATAAGCAGTAAGCTTGACCAGAAGTCCCTCATGCCAGACTCTGTCAAAGGCGTTCGATATGTCAAGTGCAATAACACGGGATTCGCCATGATTGTCTATTGCTCTGTTCCACAAGTGAGTGACGTAGGCAAGGAGGTCAGCTGTAGACCTGTGCTTACGGAAGCGATACTGGCGATCACTTATGATGTTATTGTTGTCCAGGTATTTCACGAGCTGTGTGTTAATGACAGTCTCCATAACCTTAGACATGATGCTGAGAAGAGCCACAGGTCTATAATTGGTGGGATCAGTTTTTTTGCCTTTCTTAGGGATGGGTTGTACGCAGCCAATCTTCCATGAAGCGGGAAACACACCTCGTTGATACGAAAGTTTGAAGAGCTTGCAAAGAATAGGTGCAAGCTCAGCGGCACAGCGTTTAAGGACAATGGCTGGAATTTGGTCAGGACCAGTAGTTTTGTTCGTGTTCAGTTTTTGGAGGATGCTTTTTTACATCTCGATGTTGAAATTTGACCTCTGCTATTCTCAAGTTCACGCTTATGGTGGTGGTCGGAGTACTTCCTTGGAATACAGTAGAATTGGCTGCGAAGAGCTTCCTCAGGATGTCTGCTTTTTCTTTAGGAGCAGAAGCGATAGACTTGTCCTGTCTGGTCAAGGGTGGTATTGAGGAATAGGAAAAGTTCTGACTAACAGCCTTAGCTACAGACCAGAATGTTCTGGACGAACTAAGACATGAGAGGAGTTTGTTCTTAATTTTTTGGTTTTTTTATGTAACAAATAAACCGAAACAATAACTGTCAAAAACGTCTATAAATTATCTCAAAAGGCCGCCACAGAGTTGGCCACAAACGATTTAAAACAAGAACATCCATTCATTCATCACCGTGCCATGTTTTTGTGTGCGCAGTCAGGAAGCTCGTGGCGTTCAAATCATCTGCCTGCTACCAATATTTTGAATGTGCATACAGTTGATTCAGACTCAGGCTATCTTATTCAGTAATATGTTGGAAAAAAGAAAAAAACCGTTTTCCGATCGTTTATCTCTTTGCTTCATTCCATTATTACATTTGCAATGTATATAATATAAAAGCTATTAAAAATCACTAGTAATTTGTTCTTGTGTAAAGTTGAAATCACCAAGCTTGTGAGAGTATCCACCCGGGGTATTCTTTGAGATGATGGCAATCGCTTCAGGTGAATAGCCTACGCCTAGTAGAGGATTTCCGTCTGAAAGAAATAATCGAATTCAAATCGTAGAGTATTTTTCATGGTTCGTGTCCGTATGGCTTTTTAAGGAAAACAATTGACAAAGTATCTTTTTATTTTTCTACATCTCTCCTTTTATTTCGATACATTTAGCATGTGTTTCTATAGTGTTTATTTTAGTGACAGTGATTTCTTCCAACGAATTTCTTCAGCTTTGCAAGGAGGGAATCATTGGAGGGGGGCTAAATCCGGAGAGTATGGTGGATAAGGTAGCAGTTCGTTGCTCAATTTTTGCACTACACATGCATACACATTGTCTTGATAAAACAATTTTTTCTTCTGTAACTGCGGTCGTTTTTGATTCAAAACAGTCTCAAGAGTTGTGAATGCTATTCGCCTTGTCAAGGTATCATATGAATGACACTGGGGCGAATTCCAGAAAACGGTCACATTGTTTGATGTGGCTGTAGGCATGTCAACTAAGGGGGTGCATCACATTTTGCACGAATATTTAGATATGAAAAGCTGTTTGCGCGATGGGTCTACGATAGCTTATGTCCGACCGTAAACACAATCGTGACATAACTTCAAAGGAGTCTTAGGCGATTTTCATCTGCAATCCAAACCAGTTTTTGCGCCATTTTATCACAATATTACTAGTATTTTCCATTCACTATTATTTTCAGCTTATATACTACTCGCAAGTGAAATCCGAACACCTAGAAAAATGGGATATTTGCATTGAAAATTTGTACACAGCTTGGCAGTACCATCTATAATGCACATGTAACAGTTCATTCAGACGCTATTTACCTACATGGCACCTATGCAAAACTGTAGACGTGTAAAAATAAAGTATGGCTTTTTGTCGATTCAAAAAACGGTGGTGTCACAAATGTGGCGAGACAAATTTGTTGTGTAAAAAAAACTAGGAGACGAGAGCCCCAATTGACGCAGTTAGACCCTTTGAACGGGGTCATAGCGTGGCTACAGTTGTGGCATCATGGATCGCAGAAGGGCGAATGCAGTGAGCTAGATGTTCTGGAGCACGTAGAAGAAGTACAGACAGACAAAATCGTCATCTACGACTACTGGCCCTTCGAGACAGAATGATCATATCGTCCGCATCTAGTATTTTTTTTTATATTATGGCAAATGAGATGCGTTTATTATTGTATTTAGTCCTAACGCATTTCATAAACCGCAACTCTTTTTTTCTCAGTGTTCGGATTTCACTTGCGAGTAGTATATTAAGAATTATTTTTCACTTTTTAGTGCTATAAAACAGTGTTCTTTAGTTTTTATGAACTATATTTATTCTTTTCTAAATGCGCTCAAGTCAAATGGGTCTAGCAAAATTAATAATGTTCGCTGGTGGTCGTCTTACCCTTTCCTATAACTATATTTTTCACTTTTTAGTTCAGAACCAACTTATAAAACGATAACGATAAATTGATGTATCTCATTCACCATTTTTGGAACAAGTAATGTAGAATATGACTGGCACATTCACCATTATATCGAATCTAAGGTTATAGTATTCTGGCGATCCTGATCAGGATAATGAGACAAACTTATTAAATTACTGTATTGTCAATAGTTCTTGATAAGTGTACAACATTTAAACGAATTTTGTTCGTTTAAAGCGGGTCAAATCGAGTCTAAAGGAAACAAAACATACATACATACATAAAACATACACAAAAAAGTGTTATTGCATCAGGACAATGAATAAGTATGTAGATCAGTGTGTAGTCACCATGGTAAAACATTGGTCAGGTTAACCCCCTCCGTTGTCCTTGAAGAAATTGCTAGGGCATGAAAACGTGGATAGCCGTAAGTTTATGAAATATTTTCTTTCACAGTGAAAATAGCATCAGCACAAAATTTTGTGCACATAAAACTTACCTCTTCTTTTGTTTCCTTTGAATTTATACTCATCGTTGGAATTAAGTCCGGTTCCTGTCAATGGATTCCTTATAGAACTCGACGGCCTTTTCAAATCGCAGTATTCCTTGGAATCGTTCACTCTTTCCACTGATTTTGCAATATTTCCCGATGGCTCGTTGTGGGTTTTGTCGAATGGAAATACATTACTGGGACTAAATCCCCTTCTTTTGTATATCTAGAAAAAAAAATTATAGCAATTTTCAGCTCATATCAGCAACAGAATTCTTTCTCTAAAAGCGGGCCCAGATTTCTAGAGAATAAACGCCATTGTTTTCTATAGGAATTGTTTCTCTCAACTCCAGAAACTGGTTCCAATTGGCTTTGAATAACATCAAAAGTACGAACTTCAAAATCAGTTATTTATCGCTGATTCAGAGATCTAGCATCAAAAATAAAAAGATGCATCAAGTGGCTTTTATTCAGTACTTTTCACACATTCTCGGTCACAAAAACTGTTTTAAAGCTGACGGCTACCTTTACATCGACGTTGCGTCGGCGTCGGGTGAACATGCCGAAAGAGGCTTTACCTTTCAGTCATAACTCATCCGGTGAACGAGGAAAGAAAAAATGGAGCAATACCACCACCTATTTAAAGAACTTATAGGCGAATTTTACGCTTCTGTAAGGATGACATACAGATAAGTTCCAATATAATAGAAAAGGTTTCTTCGGATTTTGGATAAATTAATGCAAGAGGCTTTAACTCAGAGATCCGATTCTTTTTAGCCATTTCTGGAATGTCTTATGTTTTTTTTTTGACCCAAAGAGATATGTTATTCCTTGTTGCTATAAGGGTGCGCTCGATAGCTCTGAAGAAGGCATAAATAAATGCCAAAACGTCGGCTCTAAGTTAAAACCTCTTGCATTAATTTATTCCAAAATCAGAAGAAACCTTTTCTACTAAAAAAATTGGGATAAGAATTACTTTCAACTGTATTCCAATATAATATTTATAATCATACACACAGAAAAGTATCACGCTTCACGTTTTATCCAATGGGAAGTATATATTTGGTAATTAAATATATCCTGTTGTTGATCCAACGAGAAGGTACTACTAAATTCCAATCAGTGCTTCAATAACAACCTTTCATAGAATGGAATCCATGTTTTATAATTGATTTTAAAATACTTTCATTTCCATGAAGAAACATTTTTTTTGTTAGGACAGAATATCGAATTGTTTGGATGCCTTATGTACTTGAATGTATTGTGCTTATTTAATTAATTGCAGTAGTATCGTCTGTACTCTATAATAATAATAATAGTAAGAGCCATCCAGAACGGGAATCAGAATGTTGAGAAAGACCACTCTCAGTCAAAGAACAACTAATATAAGAGTTTAGAGACATCCTCTTTAAGCTACTAAAAACAAAACTGAATTCCAGAAATCTTACAAAAGCCATTAACACATTCGCGATACTGGTCCTCATATACTCATTCGGTATCATCAAGTGGTCGCACACTGACATAGGAAAACATCCAAATGCTCATACGGACAGAATTCATGAAACACAGAATGTCACATCCGAATGCATACAAAGAATGGCTTATCATAGATAGAAAACAAATGTGCAGAGGAATTATAGATATAGTCACTCTGCACAAAACAAATAAAAACACTCAGACATTTTTTCCAGAGCAAATAAACGAATTTACATAGGGCAGTAGTCGAAGCAGAAAAGAACTATACATCATTCACCCTCTCCAGTCCAGACCACGCAGCAGACACACAACAATCCCATAGAATCATAACAAGAAAAAATAAACACCTGGGCGCAGAAAGCACTCCACGGCAAACATAGACACTGCAGGATGGCCAGCTGTTTCCAGAAGCGGAGGGTTTTATGCTTGCTATTCAGGACCAAGTAATTGCGACGAGAAACTATAAAAATTACATAATTAAAGATCCATCCATAACCAACGATAATTGCAGAAAACGCCACCAACAGAAGGAAAAAATAGATCATATAACAAGGTGCATGCAAAACTCTCGCTGGAACCGAGTACACAGTCAGACATGAATCTGCAGCCAAAGTCATGCACCAAGCCCTAGCCACAACTAACAAACTAATCGAAAACACAGATCCATATTATAATTATACACCGACATCGGTACTCGACAACAATCAATAAAAACTATACTGAGACGTCGAAATATACACAGACAAAACTATCCCAGCTAATAGACCAGATATAGTTTTTCACTCGAAGGCAGACAATGTTACCTATTTAATAGATATTGCTATCCCTAACGATATGAATTTTCAAACCACCTACGCTGGGAAGATATCTAAATACACAGACCTTGCCATAGAAGTAAAACGACTCTGGAAACATAATAAAGTTGTTAGTGTCCCCCTAATTATGTCGGTCTCAGGCCTTACACCGAACACATCCACACCACAAACTGCAACCGTTAGGCCTGGACGCAAAGTTACACAAAATATTCCAAAAATCTGTTATCCTGAAGACCTGTAATATTGTCCGATCCTTCCTAAACTCAGACCAGTAAATAGTTCAGGTGTTGACTTGGCACAGCCCGTCACTACTTGTTGCTACCCGCTATCATGCGAGATGAACTTAGCAAATCAGAATAATAATAATAAGCAGTTGTTGTGCTATAATTACGTAATCGAAATATCTTTGAAAGTAGTCACCACAAATTGAAATGAGACATTACCCACATCAGTAACTTCTATATTATTAAACAAATCAATTCTTTTGGAATTTGGAAGAAATATTTATTTACACAAAAAATTCCGATTCTGTGATATTAAATCAAACAAATTACCTTGTAAATCGTTATTTGCAATTAACATTAAGAATTTACAAAAAAATATGAAAAAGCCAATATGGTAATGGCCCTTAATAGTACATGGTACATTAGAACAAATACAACCTATTTTGAATTTATCAGCTTACCTGAAATTGCTCGAACCTGAGGAGTAAATTGTATGAATGACACGAATTTGAAACAGCTGTAAATATATTTGGAGTAATGGAAAAGCATCCAAATACTAACAATTAATCGGATACAATACGAACCTAATCCTAGCAGAAGGAAAGCTAGTCGTGACATTAAGGTGCGGGCATGGATCTCGATGTCTAAACGAACTATTTTGTTCTACAGTCGACTTCGCTGTAAACCTCGTGGCAAACCACGAGGATGAAAGCAGCTTCGATATGTTAGGTCTCATAAGAGTACAAAGGTTTGTTTTAGCATCGATGTAAAGGTCGCGACCTAAAGCGCGATCGCGCTCATCGTACCCTAAGCTGGCCGTTTCTTCGGTCTCGTCTACAATAATGCTTTCATCTTGTAGTCTAAGATCCGAATATAAAGTGACCTTCACCGAACTGGTTAATGGATGAAAATAATTTTATATTAAATTTAATATGTTAAAAAACATACCGCGAGTGGGTGGCTGAAAAATTTCAGTCCAGGATATGATTAATTAAAATATTGAAAAATTATTTTTTTAAACGTTTCACTGGTTTGATTAATAGACAAATCACATACCAATCGAAAGTATGAAGCCCATAGAATATGCAAACGTTAGGTTGGCAACGTTTTTCCCGTCCCAACTATACGGTAGGCAGGTATAAACATTTTGCCCCGGTGGTTAATGCATGAAACATATCAAAATAAAGATAAATTTTTTATATAGGGTTGTCCTGCAAAAAATAGGTCTGGAATCCGGTTGTCGAATTTTAAAGATCAAAATTATTGCTGCCAGTGAATACGTGCGCCAGAGAGAACCGAGCGAACTATCCCGTGTATTAACAAAGGACGCAGCAAAGCAGCTGCGTGTAGCTCGGCCCATTGATGAAAGAGAGTGCGCATATCATGTGTCCGTGAAATGAAATGATTTATTTGAATAAAACATAATCAAAAATGTAATAAATTTATGAATCTTCCATGTGCTTCACAATTAAAAAAATTTAAAAGATGTATTTACTAAGATAGTTTTGAAGGTTAAATTATTATGCACTTACCGTATTCTCACCAAGAAAGTTATTAAAACTCTTCATTTATATTTTTACCCAAAGCAGTCACTTTTTGTAGCACGTGGTATGATAACCTACAAAATCGAGTGATGCATTGGTTAACTCAACGCCACTGCATTTTAAATTTTTTTTTTACGAAAAATTTAATTTCAACGTACAGTTTTATACGCGTCATCGTTAAAATCAAGAACATCATCGTCCGAATTGCATAGAAAACACTTTTTAGCCATTTTTTTATCACAATTTAATGTTTATTAAATAACAACAATCACTCAATCAGTATAGTAGTAGTAGCAGCACGCTTTTTCAATTCAGAAGAATGAGGCAAACTGTATCCAATACAATGATGCACAGCATTTACGAGAGTATCGCTATCCTTTGTTAATACCCGGGATAGTTCGCTCGGACCTTTCTGGTGCACGTATTCACTGGCAGCAATATTTTGATCTTTAAAATTCGACAACCGGAATTCCAGACTGATTTTTTGCAGACAACCCTATATCGACGTGTTTGCAATAAAATTATCTTTATTTTGATTTAAGTTTCATGCATTAACCACACCGGTGCAAATTACTATTTTTGATTTACCTGTCTATACCTGCCTACCGTATAGTTGGGACGGGGAAAAAAACGTTGCCAACCTAAGGTTTGCATATACTATGGGCTTCATACTTTCGATTGGTATGTGATTTGTCTATTAAACCAAACCAGTGAAATGTTTAAAAAAATTAATTTTTTAATATATAATTAATCATATCCTGGACTGAAATGTTTCAGCCAACCCACTCGCGATATGTTTTTTAACATATTAAATTTAATATAAAATGCTTTTCATCCATTAACCAGTTCGGTGAAGGTCGTTTTATATTCGGATCTTCTACTATTGTATTATTTTTTAATTCTGTGGTGTACCTGGGCTCTTCGATTCGCTTGAACTGTAAAAACTGAATAAAAATGTTTGATGCACTTACTACCTTTCTGGAGGGCGAGCCAATCACCGAGAATATGGAGGACTCGACGCTAGTCCTGCTCCTTCAGCGAAAAGATGTCGCTCTGATTACGAACAATCCGTTCTGATCCTACCCTTCAGCCGTTTCTCCACGGTTTTGGGCGACTGCGGCTCGCTCATTGTGGCCTGGCTGCCATGTTCCAGCGATGAAGATGAAACGGACGTCTTCCCGATTACCCTAGATGTTTTGTACAACATAATATAAATATTATTGGTACAAATTATTTTCAGAAATGGCCAGTCACTTCAACCTGTTGGGGTTTTGAATGAAAAAAAAAGTTTTTCTGTGATAAATTGAAAGATCATATATATGTTTTATAACAAAACTGTTTTTGTTTTCTTTTTTTCAATAATTCAAAAGTTATATCAAAATAAAAATGGGTTTTTGAATCGAGTACCTACCGAAGACACGCCGACAGCTCCCGAACCCATGTGACGTCACTACGGTGGTCAGGATGTACCTTTGACCAACGTTTGTGCTACCCGATAGTAGATTCTAGATGTGTATATTTGTTGCAACATAGGCGATGAATGAATTTTGCAGCTCGAGACGAAGTCTTCGATCGAAATAAATATGGTTTTGAATGTTTGAAATTAAATGACCAATTCCAGTAATAAAGTACCTAATCAAATATGTTTTGTTTAAGCAATCGTTTCCCACAACACTGTGGTGGTGCAGTCTGAGAGTGTTAGACTTTCGATCTGTATTCAGTTTTTTCTAACATCTTACTTATACCAAATTTGAGCCTAAACGGTTCGTTGAAAGTTCCATGTATGGTACATAAAGTCACGCTAGAATTCACCAAGGTTTCCAAATGTGCTGTAATATATAGCTGGTTCCATTCAAAAAAATATAAGTTTGATATGAGTCACCCTGTACAAACGTCAAAATATAAGGATATAGCTCTCAATAGTCTCTACCATGATCAAGTGACAGATTTCTAAAATATGTTTTAGTAAGCCCACAATCTTCTGTCCACTCACTATTGGTGTAGAAGAAGCAAAAATTACTCCCATCAAGAAAAAAATTATCGACGCCCAATTTCAAGCACTAGTTACTGGAGATTGATTAAGCAAATTACGAGTAGTATCATGGAACCTAAAAAAAATTAAAATATTTTTATCTAATGTGGTGGAGAGTGAAAGTATCTTTTTATCTGTTTTAATAGAATTTTTCGAGCTGAAAATATTTTCCAATCATAGTGCAAAGAAGTATTTTTCGTTCAGAAAATGAAAACGCGCGTTAGCGCTACTTATTTTAGGTTTTAGTGAAAAATGAGGGAAGAAAACACCTTATAGATTTTGTTCCCGCAAATCATTTCAGATAACCACCGTTTTCGATCAAATCGAAAATAGTTAAGCTTTTCTCACACATCCGCAGTCTTATATGTAAAAAATTGCAACAGCGGTCGCTGAGCAGATGCCCAGTAACAGCGACAAGAGAGCAACAGGACTATCAAAATATTCGTATGACAGAACTAACACGTTGTTCACAGTTCTGGCTTCTGGCACATGTTGGTTATTGTCCGTCAGGATGACGTTTGACAGCAGATATTGCGTGATAGTCGCCCTATCGCTTTCGTTTGCAAGATACGTAATAAGGTTGCCGAACTATTATTGCAAAGAATAGTGTTGCGCAGTTTTCTGTTGTAAAATCCCTTTTTTCGACAGTTTACGCTATCTTACCTCCTGTTTTATCGTGTACTTGATGCTTTTTCAAGCGCGATTTTTGACTCGACGGTATGCTTTTCGTTCATTTTGCCATCATACACTTTTTCTAAAGATGGTTTAGTTTCATGTACCTGAAAAATTATAACATAATAATAATCGAAGACAATTATTATACTTGGCGCCCTATGTATACTTGGCAGGCAACGACTCAGTGATTGCTTATCTCACGGAATGAAAAGTGGTATCCGGGTGATAGAACAGCAGCTCGGTGGATCAGAGATCGGGCTACTTTTTTGTTTTCGTTTTCCATAATAATAGTATAAATTCGGAACTCGATATTCACGAGTACAATCAAGCGTTCTCCTTTTGTATATTTAATAATGATGAAGATATAAAACGGTTCTCAACGAAACGCAAAAAAAAGACAAAAAAAACGAAGTCAAGTTGTTTGATTCAGCACTTCCCATACATTACGTTGATACCAGTTTATCATTTTCTCACAGCACGACGCTATAGTCTGAGATCCCCCCCTTGCAACCAAATCATCTCCAGTCCCCCGAAAAATGTGTGTTACGCCGCTAGGTCTTGGTTTCACAGGCCAATGGACAGTCTATTATGACTACAAATTTTTTAGTTTACAACCCCTCACCCACAACTATCCCAATTCCACCCCCACCCAAAAAATAGCGAATGATCAGGAACTTCTAAAATGCCCAAAAACAAAGGAAGGAATATTTGAAATTTTTTGTTTTTTGTTAATTACTCCACCGCCAATGCACCGATTTCCAAAATTATAGCAACATTACCCACTATGATCCTACAGCATATTGGCACCCAAATTTCATCTTAATCCATGCACCAGTTACTGAGATTACGAGGCTAGAAGAACAGACAGACAGATCGACAGACAGACCGACAGACAGATAGACAGATTGATAGACCATACAGACAGTTTTCCGAAGTTCTAATACGTAGTAATGCTATGCTGTTAATATTTAAAAAAATGAAGAGCCCCAAAAACATCTAAAAACATAATTATTGGTGCCTTTTGTATGCTATCTGTTTTTTGATCATTAGGCCTCTACTGGCACGATTTACAGAAATAATACACTTTTTCCGTTTCTGCGGTGGTAGTAAAAAATATTAGCTTTCCCCCCCTATCCTCCAGTAAAAAAAGTGTGGCAGATCTTAAACACCTAAAAACAAAATTGGGGCGATTGCACATTTCTTTGTTTTTTCTTTCTACTCGCCACCACTGACTGCCACAATTTCCACAGATACAAAAATTTTGGAGTTCCTAGGGTATGAAGTATAGGTGACAAAAATGCCCACATTTAACTAAATTAAATTTCAAGGTTCGTCCTGTCACTATTCGATAAGTCGCTGTCGGCCGAAAATCACTACAAGTTCTACTACACGTAGGTATTTTTTCATGTGAGCTGTACCAGTTATAAGATATTTTTTATTTTGGTCATTACCTTCTCCAAAACTTCTTCGCTTTTCCCTTCCAATGATTTACCGATTGATATGTTTTCGGAAGGTTGTGCTTTCTTCAGTGTATCCAAACTATGTTTTTCATCGTCGTGGTTGACCATATCAATTGAGTTTTTCGGGGATTTCTCATCGTCTGCCATTTTTTTGTCTGGAAGAGAGAATAGAAGTGTATAAATCGTCGATGTTGACTTTTATAACTCGTCCATCATCTTTATCAAAAATGTCTGGATTGAGTATCTTTGTGGTCTTTATTAGAATATCAATATAATAATAATAAATAGCGCGATAAAGATGTAAAAGGTGTAATTTAGAGAAATTGATTGTCAATATTTTGTAAGGAAAAAACATTTTCAATAATGTTTTTTTTGTCTATTTCAATTTTTATCCTTATAGGGTTTGGAAGTATCAATCGCAAAGCTGATTATTTGAGAATGCACTCATTATCGATAAAAAGAGTTGCAATATCATAATCCCGGATTTGTTAAAGGATATTTAAATAAAGTTTAAAGATTTTAGTAGCATTCATCAAGTGTCAAGTTTTTCATTTTATTTTTTGTTGTATTTTGTATGACCATTGTGAAGGTTTCAATTTATTCGAAAATAGTTAACTTTTGCAACTTTTTTTATTTAGAATGACTCAAAAAGTCACACCCACCGCTCTTTTGTATTAAGTATTATGAGCTACTCCAAGTACCAACTGGTTCTCAGGATGGTTGATTTTTGAACCAGATCATATCTAAAGCGTCAGCTTGAGTGTATACTTATTCGTAGTTCGTGAATGCATTCTAATTATATGGTTATAACTTCTTATAGTTGCATAGTACAAGTGCGCAGACAAAACTAAATTGAAAGTAATTTTTTTCTGCTATGATTTTAATAAAATAAATGTTTTACCTTCTTCCAATAATATAATATGATAAAATATATCACTTACTGCGATATGTCAGAAGTACTATTCCAGACAATCCTTTAGCTCCGCTAATATTTGCTTCTTGGGAAAAACTCGTGTCACACTTTTTCCAAACGATTCAGTATTTCACTTATACGTTAAATAAAAATCAATTTTTGGGATGGATAAATACTTACTGTGATTTTATACAAGTAACGTTGCAAAAGTATCCTTTTTACATAGATTTACACCTTTCCGAGACAAAAATGTCAAATTTTTATTGGAAGTGCCAAACGGACCAGTCAGTCATTTTTCTTCTCGAAGTAAGCTGTGTTTTCTAGCAAATTATATAGCGAGGGTATTTCACATTGTAGCCCTGCATTCTCATTCGATTCTATGGAAGTGTAAATTACCCAGAATGTGAAGAAATAGGAGTGAAAATTAAATGAAAAATAGTTGAACTGGTATGCAGCATACTTTAAGTGCCAGACATGGAACTTAAAAACAAGTGATTTTAAAAACTAAACAGCTTACAAGTAGTTTTACTTCGTTCGTTTGGTCAGGGCGAAATGATAAAAAATGACGAAGTTATAGAGGTACGTTTTTCAGTCGTAAGTTTTAAGCACACTGAGGCGCGACGAATCGAAGTTGTTTTTACGCCAAATATAGTCTTCTTCTTTGGGTGCTATGCAAATTCCTGCGTAGGCGTCTATCCTTTCATCAGATGACCCTCTATAATTCCTGGAAGTCGCTAATTGCTGTCCAGTGACGGATGTTTCTCAGCCAGGATAGCTTTTCTCTTCCAATTCCTGCTCTCCTTGATTCGATCTTTCCTTGAAGGATGAGACGCAGAAGGTGACAGCGTTCCCCATGCATTATAGGTAGCCATTTTCATCTTATAACCTCAAAAAGTTCTCGTTCTACTAGACCGACTCTCTGGAGAATGTTCTCATTTCTCACATGATGAACCCAGAACACTCTCTGCATTCGTCGCGGAGTCCACATTTCGAACGCTTCGATCCTACTTATAATTGCTGTCTCCAGCGTCCATGCTTCTACGCCCTAGCAGAGAGTAGAGTAGACCAGACATAACATTTCATTATCCTGTATCTGAGACTGAATTAAAAGTTTTTGTTGGTAAGAAATTTTCGAAGTTTCGGGAAAATTGTCCTGATATAAACACATGTTATCAAATGCACACTGATGCGACGCGAAGAGAAGCAAAGCGAAGAGTCGCTGCAAGGAAACTTTGTTCTTTCTGGGTGCCGCATGAACCGACTGAGGTTCAGATGATGAAGTTTGGGTCCTTTATGATGATGATACATCAGCAGCTGTCCGAAAATCCCGTTCTGTAAAAAAGAAAATGGTAGTTCTATTTTTTCAAACGGATTGGGTTTGTGGAACGTGTACTTTTGGACACAGCCACAGTTAAGTGGTATACTTAACAGTCAACAGTGCCTCCCTAAAGTCATTGGATCTATGAGGAACTTTCATCCAAAGTCAAAAATTGACACCTGTCGATCCCGTTAATGTTGATGCCATACCCTGCACTGAAACTTCCCGCGCACCCTCCCTAACAGTCCAGGCCTTACTCCCTGCCACTTTGCATTGGTTCCGCATTTGATAACAAAGCTAAAGGCGGTTTTCTATTGATGACGACCTTCTTTTTTTTATGGTCAGCCTCCCGCAAAGGCTGAAAGCCTATGGCGCTGTAGAAGCGCTGCGAGAGGATAAGTGTCGGTTCACGTTAGATTTGAAACGCTGCAGGTTGTAGCCGTCGGAAAACAAATTCCCTGGCAGCTGATTCCACAGCGTCGGAGTTCTTCAAAAGAAGGAATACTGGAGGAGCCTGGTTCGGGGAGTAAGGACCTCGACCTGGTAAGGATGAGCTCGCAGAGCTTCTCTAGTGTTCCTGGTTCGGAGGGCCTTTGGTGTTATTATCTAGGAGAGCTCACTCGAACATCTTCCGTGATAGAATCTGTAAAACAGGGATGGGTCAGCCACCCTCCTTCGATGTTCCAGGCTGTGGAGGTCCTTTGTGAGGTTAGGCGTATCGATTATTCTAATTGCTCTTTTCTGGATAGTGTCCAGAAGCTTTAGAGAGTGTTTCGGAGCGCATCCCTACACATGGGAGCAATACTCCAGCGATGGTCGGATCTGTGCCTTGTAGAGCAGCAGCAGCAGTTGCTCTGGTGTATACAACTTCCCAAAAGCTTGACGGAAGGTGATTCGACTGTGGGGTGACCCTCCATTCCACGGTTGGTAAGCCAACGTGAGACTTCTTTGTAAGTGTTGTTGCCTGAGTTTTTTGTACGTTGAACGGTACTTTATTTGCTAATTCCCACTCGACAATTATTTTGATATCTGCGTTGATCTGTGAGGCATGCTGCTGCCGCCGACGTACCGTCTCCTGGGATGATAGTGGTTCCATACACGACACTAATGTACTGTCATCTGCGAAGCTGTAGATTGGATTGGATGTTGTTTCCAGCAGCTCGTTGATATACAGCAGAAACAGTGTAGGGGATAAGACAGATCCCTGAGGAACAGTGGCGTTTATTGAAAAATACGTCTGATGAACAGCCCTCGACGACAACAAACAGAGATCCGTCGTTCAAAAAGCTATTCAGCCACTGGCGCAGGCCAGGTGGTAGTCCATAAGCAGCAGCTTGACCAGAAGTCCGTCATGCCACACTCTGTCGAAAGCTTTCGATATGTCAAGTGCAACAACACGGGATTCGCCATGATTTTCTATTGCTCTGTTCCACAAGTGAGTGACGTAGGCAAGGAGGTCACCTGTAGACCTGTGCATACGGAAGCCATACTGGCGATCATTTATGATGTTATTGTTGTCCAGGTATTTCAGAACCTGCGTGTTAATGACAGTCTCCATAATCTTAGACATGATGCTGAGAAGACCCACAGGTCTATAATTGGTGGGATCAGTTTTTTTGCCTTTCTTAGGGATGGGTTGTACGCAGCCAATCTTTCACGAAGCGGGAAACACGCTTCGTTGATACGAAAGTTTGAAGAGCTTGCAAAGAATAGGTGCAAGCTCAGCGGCACAGCGTTTAAGAATAATGGCTGGAATTTGGTCAGGACCAGTAGCTTTATTCGTGTTTAGTCTTTGGAGGATGTTTTTAACATCTCGATGTTGAAATTTGACCTCTGCCATTCTCGAGTTCACGCTTATGGTGGTGGTCGGAGTACTACCTTGAAAGTCTACAGTAGAATTGGCTGCGAAGAGCTTCCCAAGATGTCTGCTTTTTCTTTAGGAGCAGAAGCGATGGGACTTGTCCTCTCTGGTCAAGGGTGGTATTGACGAATAGGAAAAGTTCTGACTAACAGCCTTAGCTACAGCTACAGCTACAGAATGTTCTGGACGAACTAGGACATGAGAGGAGCTTGTCCTTAATTTTTTGGTTGTGTTCCTCCTTACTGCTGTTTAGTGACGCGTTTACAATGATTTCTGGCGTCGATAAAACTGCGGTGGTTCTCGGCATTTGGATTTTTCCTCCATTCTGTGTAATGTTGGTTTTTAGAGGTAACTGCATCCCTACAACGCTGATTGAACCATGGCTTGTTTTGGAGGGATGCTTGACGACATGAGGAATATAGGCTTCCATGCCGGATATTAATACCTCTGTTATTTCTTGGGCGCAAGCTAATGGGTCTCGTGACTTGAAACAGACGTCGTTCCAGGGAAAGGACTGGTAGTATTTCCTTAGGTCGTCCCCACTTTGCTGATCCGTAATGCCAGACCCGGCGAGGCTGTGTATGGTGGAGATCTGGAGAATATATTCTGCATAGCGTTGAGATGGTGTTTATGGTCAGACGTTCCCAGTGGGGCGATTACTTTCACTGTGTAGATTGTTGGAGTAGTTGTGAGATATAGGTCCAACAGACTAGCAAAATCTCCGTGGCGGCTGGAGATCCTTGTTGGTTCTTTGACTATCTGCTACAAGCCGTAGCTAATAGCGAAGGCTTCAGCTTCACGTCCCTCGTCGTTCGTTTTGTTTGAGTGTTTGAGCAGAATGAGTTGTGAACGTTGAAGTTACCAGAAAGACTATCCTCTGAATGAGGGTGATCTTGATTGCAGCGCGTCCACAGTGGCTGAAAGCTTCTCGAAGAGCTCTTTGCAGTTGTTACTGCTTGGTGGCCTATAAATGCAGCATATAAATTTGGAATGATTTTGGAAGGATATTTTTAGCCATACGATGTCAAATCCTTCCAGTTCAAGCTCTTCTTCTCGATGATAAGAAAGCCCAGACTTAACGTACACGCATACGCCAAACCTACGTCTAGGGTGTATAAGTCATATCGGGATATCTGAAGCAGTTATCCATTGTTGAAGAGCCGACTTGAGTTCCTTAAGAGCCAGAATAGGTGGCTTCTCTGCCTGAAGGTGTTGATGGACAGAGTTTATGTTGGAGGCAAGACCTCGTATATTTGTAAAGTCGGCTCTGAACAAGTTTCTCTGGCCTTCGGGCCTGTCGTGAGTGCGAAGTTGCTGCGAAGGACGGCTTCTGTTGTTAGCCTGAGTGGCAGCACAATTCTTTAAACAAACTTCGCTTAATGTTCCCCCCGGACCACCTGGCACCCGGAGATCCGAACGGCCAGGTATTTTACCTTCGGAATCTTTTGATCCTGGAAGAGCCATTGAGCATTTTTTACTTTTAATTAATCCAATTTGTCACTTATGAGAAACCGGGAACATCGGCCCAGCGACGGAACATGAGCCATGAGGCCATTTGGCGCCGCTATTTCCGGGAACCTATTTCCAGTTTCCCGGAAATATTCCGATGTGGGGGTGATTGCACCGCGGGCGAAGCTAAGTGACTGCACTTCTCCCCCCCCCCCCCCGTGGCTTGATTGCAGAGCTAATAGTACATGATGCAGCGTCGTCGGTGCAAGGTGTACCATCACCTCTGGGCGATGGGGTCGCCACATCCCTACATCTGCGGTCTTGGGACCACGAATGTACTTTAATTCCCAGTGACACTTGCCAGAACAGGTTTAATAGTCATTCCAAAGTATGGACAGGTGTATTGATTGTGGAAGAAAATAGTTTGAAAAAATAAAATAAATAAAACTATATTGATTTTCCTAGTACCGTTTGATTCAACAGTATCGATCTTTTTGGCTATCAGAGATATGACGATATGAGATAACTTTTCTGTACGTAATCAAAAAATAAATGTTCCTTTTGACTTAATGTGGTGTATCTTGAACATTAATGCGATAGGCGATTTAAAGAGAAAACTTTGGCGCCAATTTGTTCCTTATAGGATTTGTAGAGAAACGTTATGACAACATTATACAATTTAAGTTTGAAAAGGTCTTAAAATTGCAATCTCATAATCTATGTTACTTAACAAATTCAAACATTACTGTTGACAATATTGGGTACGAAAGATGTAGCGTTATCGTGATAAGCACAAGTAAATATCACTAGCAAATATCAATTATCTTTGGATGTTTGTTAGGTGGCATTACATTGCTAAATTTCAGAGTAATAGTATATTGTTCAACGATGCGGTAATGACGGTAACAACTCACGCGTATTTACGACTTTATCTACGACTGAAATACTTAATAGTACGACTTGAATACATAATAATTACGAAGTACTGACAACTTAACCTCACTTCTGTAAGGTAAATACTAAATTAGCGTTTGACGTTAATGGCATGGCCGACCAGCTTTGCAGTTATTATAGCGTGTATTTAATCACATGCGTTTCCACGTTCTTTGTTTATAGGCCTATTCAAAATTAGTTTTATACAACTTAATGGAAGTAGATAAACAATTTAAACTGTAGTGGTCGGAAAACTTCAATATAACATTTTCAGAGCACCGTACAGTACCCCTACATTATGCTGAAATCAGCATAGTGGGAGTACTTCCACTTTACGTCTTATTTGCTCAGAAAATGATACTAAGTTGTATTTTAGAATTATCTAAGGTGTCATATTAAAAAGCATTAAAAAATTTTGTTTTAGAATTTTTTTTATATATTTCCAAGTGTCGCACTTTATCAGCGATATCCTAGTCAATGTTTACGGAAAAGGAATGATTTGTGCTGTATTTACAGGTTGACACACCTAGTATCTGTGGATAAATTACATAATGCACTGCCTGCAAAGATTATATCTACTATTCTTATTAGGAAGATCGACTTATAGTATTCAGAAATTTATTATTTCCCTATCGTGCATTTGTGCTCTCCTGTCTCTTTTGATCATGCCAATAAAGTTTGCCTTTTGGAGAATAAATATATGCACTATATAAATTATTATCTACTATTTGTTGGATTTTGGAATTTAGTGGTATCATAGTGTGAATCATAAAACTATGGTTTAGAGAAAAATGTATCAACTCAGTGAATCTACTCAGGTGAGCTGGGGCTTTCTAGATCTAGCCAAATGGCACTCTAAAAAACCTTCGAAAATGCATAACGAGGTACTCATTGCATTTGAAACTAATGTTCATTGTAACCAAATGGCGCAGATTATCAGACATTTCCGCCATGCTCGGGAAGACATATTAGGACCTGCAGACAAAGACATCTGCACCTTGTTTGTGGCTGAATATGTGCACGATATTGTGCAAAAGAAGAGAGATATACTAATTGCAAGTGAAATCCGAACACCTATAAAAAAGGGGTATTCGCTTTAAAAATGTGTGCACAGCTTGAAAGTATCTCTCAAGTACACATCTAATACTTGTTGTTCATTCAGAAGCTACACGGCGCCTTCAAAAATCCCTATTACGAAGAACAAAACATGGTTTGTTGTATCTGTGATACAGTAACTCTAAGAAATTTCGCTCTGCAAATAATCTCGAATAGTATTTGACACCGGGCTCCGTTTATATTCGTTGTTGTTGTATGGTTTGTTCTGAAGCTGAAAGTGCATCATATATTGGAGGTGAAACAGAAGAATTCGTCAGTAACGGTAAATAGTAGCTACATTACATAAACAGGCATCCACATAAAAAACAAATTTGCTCTGCTTGAGAAAAACAACTATCCAAAGACATTACAGTTCAACGACTAGAAATTCGTGTTACTATAGTGAAGTGGCTTGAGACCAGTTATATAACTTCCAGTCATGCTACCAGTCGGAGTTATCTATTTAATGTGATTACTCGCAGCAAAACCCGACTGCTGTCAAAAGTGCAAACGTATAATTGAAGGATTTTACGAACAAGGTATGATCATTATAAGCATTGGTTAACACATTTAAAATACTTTAATCAATGTTATAAGTCACTACAAGTCTTCATAACTATCATGGAGAACCTCAATAAATTCAAATGCTGCAGCAAGCCTTTCAACTACCTATGTTGCGCTGGCTGCTTAGCCATCTTACATGGAAGCTGTGCGTCACGAATGAGAAAAATAATTAACATCGATGGCTTCAGAATATATTGCTCCGAGACATGTGAGAAGACATCAAAAGACCAATCTCTAGAACTAGAAAAGCTGAAGAAGGAAAATCATCAGTTGAAGCAAATTTTGAAAAACAGTCAAGACAAAGTAGAGGAAGTCGAAAAACTAAAAGAAATTGAGTGTGAACAGATGTCGCAGGAAATAGAATCATTGAAAAAAGATATTACAGAAAGAGCTAAGCATGCAGAAAAACTGAAGAAACGGATTACGGACTTTGAAGATGAAATTCTTGCATCTGAATCATCCAGTATGGAAGAGATAAAGGATCTAAGAGATACTATATCAAGATTAAGCAAAGACATCTGCCTTCTGAATGAAGCCAATGATCAGCTACAGGATAAAATTGCTAATCATCTAGAAGAAATCGATAAGCTTAATAGAGACATACAGGAACTGACGAATATCAGTAGAAACATGGTATCTACAATAAGTATCCTAGAGGAAGAGAATAAGTCTCTTCAATTGCATGTGAAACGGAGCAAAGAGCCGCTTTCAGCGGAAACACTTGGAAATAACAGTAGTAAGACAGCAGTAAGTGACAAGCTGTTACATCAAATAAACGACGAGCTACAAGAGTATTGTCAAAATATGGCATCCCCTACATTGATTCACCTAAGCCAAAGCATCAAACACCAAACAGAACCTGATATAGATAGTCTTAAATCTGCGACTGAAACTATAGCTTCCAGTCATATTGTACAGGGAAGTATTCAGAAAGATTCAGAAGGTAGTCTGACTAGTTTAAACGAGTCAATAATGACCAGTAATACTATAGTGAATATCCAAAACCCTATGATAACTTCAGTACAGAAGAAATTGTTGATACTAGGAGATGAGTCAGCAAAAAATTGCTCTTGTTATTTATCAGCAAAGTTAGACAGTTCTGAATTTACTGTATATGGTACTGTTAAACCTTATACAGAATTAGCTGAAATTACCAAAAATATATTCACTGACACAATGTTTCATGGACAAAAGGATTATGTAGTAATTATTTTTAAAACAAGCAATGTGTCTAACCATGCAACATTAAATCGCTTCTTACGCAATGTCATCCCAATAGGCAAATTCACTAACTTAATTATAATAAGCAAATGCAGTACAGATCGAGATACGCCCATTATTAAATACATCAACAGATATATATCTACATGTAGGAAAACTAATCGTAACTCATCAGTTAAGCTCGTATGCATTGAAAACATTCACAATCCAAGCAAAATTGTCGAGAAGTTTATTCGAAATAGTCTAGATAATAGAACAGCTGCTGTATTGAAAACTCTATTTGCACAACCATCACTACAACAGGAATGCACAAGGAATCAACATAATCAAGAAGATGTAGATGATCAACTTCCTTTTTTAATGACTACAGTGCGCGAAACAGGGGTAGTATAGCATGTAGCACTAATAATATGGTGCGTTCTATGTCTGCTTGTGTAAGTGAGAATGGAACAATTATACACAATAGGAATAAGCTAGCTACGATTAGAGACAAGGTAACTCTTAATATTTTACATCAAAATGTCCAATCTTTATCAAATAAGTTACTGCAGTTAGAGATATTTCTTAATGATACCAACTGTGATGTTTTTTGTGTGAGTGAACACTGGGCAACAATTGCCCAGCTACCATCACTACAATTATCAGGTTACGATTTGGTAAATTTTTACAGTAGAAATAATGCTATGCATGGGGGGGTAGGAATATTTGTAAGAAATAATATGTCTGTTACAAACATCAAATGTGATTCTATAGAAATGCAGTTTGAATGTGTGGCCACTTGTCTTAGTGATTTTAAAATAATTATTTTAGCTCTGTACCGTAGTCCCAGTGCAGATTTTAATGTATTTTTAGAAAACCTAGATATAACCCTCACAAACATAGCTAACAAGTATAAGAACCATAAAATAGCAATATGTGGAGATTTCAATGTTAATTTTCTGGAAACGAACGCACAACTTAATAAATTAATAGACCTTCTCTGCATCTGGGAAATTGTACCAACTATAGCTTCACCAACTAGGTTAAATAGATGTCTGGATAACGTGTGTGTGAACTTGGAGCAAGGCACATATAAAGCTGCAGTGATTAATGGCAACATCAGTGATCATTTAGGGCAAATTATCAATATAACCTGCAAACAGCACACGGAACATGACAAGCAAAAACAACAATTCCACTACAGGCCATTAAAAAGTGCTCAAAATAGGGAATATTTCTTGCAGTTATTAGAGCAAGAAGATTGGGCTGAGGTTTATAATACGGCTGGAGATATTAATATTAAATTTGGATTATTTCTGAAAACA
>CATOUR010000463.1:0-174149 GCA_951848785.1 Callosobruchus maculatus
CTCCTCCTTTTCCGGAATTGCTGCCGCCTCCTCATCCACCGCTGCCTCCTCTTCCGGAATTGCTACCGCCCCCTTATCTGTCGCTTCCTCCTCCTCCGGAATGGCTGCCGCCTCCTCATCCACCGCTGCCTCCTCTTCCGGAATTGCTGCCGCCCCCTTATCTACCGATGCCTCGTCTTCTGGAATTGCTGCCGCCCCCTCATGTACCCGCTGCCTTCTCTTCCTTAATTGCTGCCGCCCACTCATCTACCGATGCCTCGTCTTCTGGAATTGCTGCCGCCCCCTCATGCACCGCTGCCTTCTCTTACTTAATTGCTGCCGCCCACTCATCTACCGATGCCTCGTCTTCTGGAATTGCTGCCGCCCCCTCATGCACCGCTGCCTTCTCTTACTTAATTGCTGCCGCCCACTCATCTACCGATGCCTCGTCTTCTGGAATTGCTGCCGCCCCCTCATGTACCGCTGCCTTCCCTTCCTTAATTGCTGCTGCCCAATGATCTACCGATGCCTCGTTATCTGGAATTGCTGCCGCCCCCTCATGTACCGCTGCCTTCTCTTCCTTAAGTTACCGCCCCCTCATCTACCGATGCCTCGTCTTCTGGAATTGCTGCCGCCCCCTCATGTACCGCTGCCTTCTCTTCCTTAATTTTTGCCGCCCCCTCATCTACCGATGCCTCGTCTTCTGGAATTGCTGCCGCCCCCTTATCTACCGCTGCCTTTTCCTCCTCCGGAATTGCTGCCGCCCCCTCATGTACCGCTGCCTTCTCTTCTATTGTTGCCGCCCCCTCATATACCGGTGCCTCGTCTTCTGGAATTGCTGCCGCCCCCTCATGTACCGCTGCCTTCTCTTCCTTAAGTTGCCGCCCCTCATCTACCGATGCCCTCGTCTTCTGGAATTGCTGCCGCCCCCTCATGTACCCGCTGCCTTCTCTTCCTTAATTGCCGCCGCCCCCTTATCTACCGATGCCTCGTCTTACTTAATTGCTGCCGCCCCCTCATGTACCGCTGCCTTCTCTTCCTTAATTGCCGCCGCCCCCTTATCTACCGATGCCTCGTCTTCTGGAATTGCTGCCGCCCCCTCATGTACCGCGGCCTTCTCGTCCTTAATTGTTGCCGCCCCCTCATCTACCGATGCCTCGTCTTCTGGAATTGCTGCCGCCCCCTCATGCACCGCTGCCTTCTCTTACTTAATTGTTGCCGCCCCCTCATCTACCGATGCCTCGTCTTCTGGAATTGCTGCCGCCCCCTCATGCACCGCTGCCTTCTCTTACTTAATTGCTGCCGCCCACTCATCTACCGATGCCTCGTCTTCTGGAATTGCTGCCGCCCCCTCATGTACCGCTGCCTTCCCTTCCTTAATTGCTGCTGCCCAATGATCTACCGATGCCTCGTTATCTGGAATTGCTGCCGCCCCCTCATGTACCGCTGCCTTCTCTTCCTTAAGTTACCGCCCCCTCATCTACCGATGCCTCGTCTTCTGGAATTGCTGCCGCCCCCTCATGTACCGCTGCCTTCTCTTCCTTAATTTTTGCCGCCCCCTCATCTACCGATGCCTCGTCTTCTGGAATTGCTGCCGCCCCCTTATCTACCGCTGCCTTTTCCTC
Organism: Callosobruchus maculatus; assembly: GCA_951848785.1. Taxonomy (NCBI): domain Eukaryota; kingdom Metazoa; phylum Arthropoda; class Insecta; order Coleoptera; family Chrysomelidae; genus Callosobruchus; species Callosobruchus maculatus. The sequence goes on from CATOUR010000463.1 coordinate 1,605, forward strand.
CTCCGGAATTGCTGCCGCCCCCTCATGTACCGCTGCCTTCTCTTCTATTGTTGCCGCCCCCTCATATACCGGTGCCTCGTCTTCTGGAATTGCTGCCGCCCCCTCATGTACCGCTGCCTTCTCTTCCTTAAGTTGCCGCCCCCTCATCTACCGATGCCTCGTCTTCTGGAATTGCTGCCGCCCCCTCATGTACCCGCTGCCTTCTCTTCCTTAATTGCCGCCGCCCCCTTATCTACCGATGCCTCGTCTTACTTAATTGCTGCCGCCCCCTCATGTACCGCTGCCTTCTCTTCCTCAATTGCCGCCGCCCCCTTATCTACCGATGCCTCGTCTTCTGGAATTGCTGCCGCCCCCTCATGTACCGCGGCCTTCTCGTCCTTAATTGTTGCCGCCCCCTCATCTACCGATGCCTCGTCTTCTGGAATTGCTGCCGCCCCCTCATGCACCGCTGCCTTCTCTTACTTAATTGCTGCCGCCCACTCATCTACCGATGCCTCGTCTTCTGGAATTGCTGCCGCCCCCTCATGTACCGCTGCCTTCCCTTCCTTAATTGCTGCTGCCCAATGATCTACCGATGCCTCGTTATCTGGAATTGCTGCCGCCCCCTCATGTACCGCTGCCTTCTCTTCCTTAAGTTACCGCCCCCTCATCTACCGATGCCTCGTCTTCTGGAATTGCTGCCGCCCCCTCATGTACCGCTGCCTTCTCTTCCTTAATTTTTGCCGCCCCCTCATCTACCGATGCCCTCGTCTTCTGGAATTGCTGCCGCCCCCTTATCTACCGCTGCCTTTTCCTCCTCCGGAATTGCTGCCGCCCCCTCATGTACCGCTGCCTTCTCTTCCTTTATTGTTGCCGCCCCCTCATATACCGGTGCCTCGTCTTCTGGAATTGCTGCCGCCCCCTCATGTACCGCTGCCTTCTCTTCCTTAAGTTGCCGCCCCCTCATCTACCGATGCCTCGTCTTCTGGAATTGCTGCCGCCCCCTCATGTACCGCTGCCTTCTCTTCCTTAATTTTTGCCGCCCCCTCATCTACCGATGCCTCGTCTTCTGGAATTGCTGCCGCCCCCTTATCTACCGCTGCCTTTTCCTCCTCCGGAATTGCTGCCGCCCCCTCATGTACCGCTGCCTTCTCTTCCTTTATTGTTGCCGCCCCCTCATATACGGTGCCTCGTCTTCTGGAATTGCTGCCGCCCCCTCATGTACCGCTGCCTTCTCTTCCTTTATTGTTGCCGCCCCCTCATATACCGGTGCCTCGTCTTCTGGAATTGCTGCCGCCCCCTCATGTACCGCTGCCTTCTCTTCCTTAATTGCTGCCGCCCCATTATCTGCCGCTGCCTTCTCCTCCACCGGAATTGCTGCCGCCCCCCTCATGTACCGCTGCCTTCTCTTCCTGAATTGCTGCCGCCCCCTCATGTACGGCTGCCCTCTCTTCTTTAATTGCTGCCGCCTCCTCATATACCGATGCCTCGTCTTCTGGAATTGCTGCCGCCCCCTCATGCACCGCTGCCTTCTCTTACTTAATTGCTGCCGCCCACTCATCTACCGATGCCTCGTCTTCTGGAATTGCTGCCGCCCCCTCATGTACCCGCTGCCTTCTCTTCCTTAATTGCCGCCGCCCCCTTATCTACCGATGCCTCGTCTTCCTTAATTGCTGCCGCCCCCTCATGTACCGCTGCCTTCTCTTCCTTAATTGCCGCCGCTCCCTTATCTACCGATGCCTCGTCTTCTGGAATTGCTGCCGCCCCCTCATGTACCGCGGCCTTCTCGTCCTTAATTGTTGCCGCCCCCTCATCTACCGATGCCTCGTCTTCTGGAATTGCTGCCGCCCCCTCATGCACCGCTGCCTTCTCTTACTTAATTGCTGCCGCCCACTCATCTACCGATGCCTCGTCTTCTGGAATTGCTGCCGCCCCCTCATGTACCGCTGCCTTCCCTTCCTTAATTGCTGCTGCCCAATGATCTACCGATGCCTCGTTATCTGGAATTGCTGCCGCCCCCTCATGTACCGCTGCCTTCTCTTCCTTAAGTTGCCGCCCCCTCATCTACCGATGCCTCGTCTTCTGGAATTGCTGCCGCCCCCTCATGTACCGCTGCCTTCTCTTCCTTAATTTTTGCCGCCCCCTCATCTACCGATGCCTCGTCTTCTGGAATTGCTGCCGCCCCCTTATCTACCGCTGCCTTTTCCTCCTCCGGAATTGCTGCCGCCCCCTCATGTACCGCTGCCTTCTCTTCCTTTATTGTTGCCGCCCCCTCATATACCGGTGCCTCGTCTTCTGGAATTGCTGCCGCCCCCTCATGTACCGCTGCCTTCTCTTCCTTTATTGTTGCCGCCCCCTCATATACCGGTGCCTCGTCTTCTGGAATTGCTGCCGCCCCCTCATGTACCGCTGCCTTCTCTTCCTTAATTGCTGCCGCCCCCTCATGTACGGCTGCCTTCTCTTCTTTAATTGCTGCCGCCTCCTCATATACCGATGCCTCGTCTTCTGGAATTGCTGCCGCCCCCTCATGTACCGCTGCCTTCTCTTCCTTAATTGCTGCCGCCCCATTATCTACCGCTGCCTTCTCCTCCACCGGAATTGCTGCAGCCCCCTCATGTACCGCCTTCTCTTCCTTAATTGTTGTCGCCCCCCTCATCTACCGATGCCTCGTCTTCTGGAATTGCTGCCGCCCCCTCATGTACCGCTGCCTTCTCTTCCTGAATTGCTGCCGCCCCCTCATGTACGGCTGCCTTCTCTTCCTTAATTGTTGCCGCCCCCCTCATCTACCGATGCCTCGTCTTCTGGAATTGCTGCCGCCCCCTTATCTACCGCTGCCTTTTCCTCCTCCGGAATTGCTGCCGCCCCCACATGTACCGCTGCCTTCTCTTCCTTAATTGTTGCCGCCCCCTCATCTACCGATGCCTCGTCTTTCCGGAATTGCTGCCGCCCCCTCATGTACCGCTGCCTTCTCTTCCTTAGTTGCTGCCGCCCCCTCATCTACCGATGCCTCGTCTTCTGGAATTGCTGCCGCCCCCTCATGTACCGCTGCCTTGTCTTCCTTAATTGCTGCCGCCCCCTCATGTACGGATGCCTCGTCTTCTGGAATTGCTGCCACCCCCTCATGTACCGCTACCTTCTCTTCCTTAATTGCTGCCGCCCCCTCATCTACCGCTGCCTCCTCTTCAAAATTGCTGCCGCCCCCCTTATCTATCGCTTCCTCCTCCTCCTCCTCCGGAATTGCTGCCGCCCCCTTATCTACCGCTGCCTTTACCTCCTCCGGAATTGTTGCCGCCCCCTCATGTACCGCTGCCTTCTCTACCTTAATTGCTGCCGCCCCCCTCATGTACCGATGCCTCGTCTTCTGGAATTGCTGCCGCCCTCTCATGTACCGCTGCCTTCTCTTCCTTAATTGTTGCCGCCCCCTCGTCTACCGATGCCTCGTCTTCTGGAATTGCTGCCGCCCCCTCATGTGACGCTGCCTTCTCTTACTTAATTGCTGCCGCCCCCTCATGTACCGCTGCCTTCTCTTCCTTAATTGTTGCCGCCCCCTCATCTACCGATGCCTCGTCTTCTGGAATTGCTGCCGCCCCCTTATCTACCGCTGCCTTCTCCTCCTCCGGAATTGCTGCCGCCCCCTCATGTATCGCTGCCTTCTCTTCCTTAATTGTTGCCGCCCCCTCATCTACCGATGCCTCGTCTTCTGGAATTGCTGCCGCCCCCTTATCTACCGCTGCCTTTTCCTCCTCCGGAATTGCTGCCGCCCCCTCATGTACCGCTGCCTTCTCTTCCTTAATTGTTGCCGCCCCCTCATCTACCGATGCCTCGTCTTCTGGAATTGCTGCCGCCCCCTCATGTACCGCTGCCTTCTCTTCCTTACTTCCTGCCGCCCGCTCATGTACCGCTGCGTTCTCTTCCTTAATTGCTGCCGCCCCCTCATGTACCGCTGCCTTCTCTTCCTTAATTGCTGCCGCCCCCTCATGTACCGATGCCTCGTCTTCTGGAATTGCTGCCACCCCCTCATGTACCGCTGCCTTCTCTTCCTTAATTGCTGTCGGCCCCTCATGTACCGATGCCTCGTCTTCTGGAATTGCTGCCACCCCCTCATTTACCGCTGCCTTCTCTTCCTTAATTGCTGTCGCCCCCTCATGTACCGATGCCTCGTCTTCTGGAATCGCTGCCACCCCCTCATGTACCGCTGCCTTCTCTTCCTTAATTGCTGCCGCCCCCTCATCTACCGCTGCCTCCTCTTCAAAATTGCAGCCGCCCCCCTATCTATCACTTTCTCCTCCTCCTCCTCCGGAATTGCTGCCGCCCCCCTCATGTACCGATGCCTCGTCTTCCGGAATTGCTGCCGCCCCCTCATGTACCGCTGCCTTCTCCTCCGCAATTGGTGCCGCACTCTCATCTAGCGCTCCCTCGTCTTCCGGAATTGCTGCAGCCCCCTATCTATAACCTCCTTCTCCTCCTCCGGAATTGCTGCCGCCCCTCATCTGCCGATGCCTCGAATTCCGGAATTGCTGCCGCCCCCTCATGTACCGCTGCAATCTCTTCTGCAATTGCTGCCGCCCCCTTACCTATCGCTTCCTCCTCCTCCGGAATTGCTGTCGCCCCATCATCTACCGATGCCTCGTCTTCCCTAATTGCTGGCGCCCCCTCATCCACCGGTGCCTCGTCTTCCGGAATTGCTGCCGACCCCTCATGTACCACTGCCTTCTCTTCCGCAATTGCTGCTGCCCCTTATGTACCACTGCCTTCTTCTCCGCCGGAATTGCTGCCGCCCCCTCATCTACCGATGCCTCGTCTTCTGAAATTGCTGCCGCCCCCTCATGTACCGCTGCCTTCTTTTCCGCAATTGCTGCCGCCCCTTATGTACCACTGCCTTCTTCTCCGCCGGAATTGCTGCCGCCCCCTCATCTACCGATGCCACATCTTCTGGAATTGCTGCCGCCCCCTCATGTACCGCTGCCTTCTCTTCCTTAATTGCTGCCGCCCCATCATCTACCGGTGCCCCGTCTTCTGGAATTGCTGCCGCCTCCTCATGTACCGCTGCCTTCTCTTCCTTAATTGTTGCCGCCCCCCCATCTACCGATGCCTCGTCTTCCGGAATTGCTGCCGCCCCCTCATGTACCGCTGCACTCTCTTCCTTAATTGCTGCCGCCCCTCATCTATCGATGATTCGTCTTCTGGAATTGCTGCCGCCCCCTCATGTACCGCTGCCTTCCCTTCCTTAATTGCTGCTGCCCAATGATCTACCGATGCCTCGTTATCTGGAATTGCTGCCGCCCCCTCATGTACCGCTGCCTTCTCTTCCTTAAGTTACCGCCCCCTCATCTACCGATGCCTCGTCTTCTGGAATTGCTGCCGCCCCCTCATGTACCGCTGCCTTCTCTTCCTTAATTTTTGCCGCCCCCTCATCTACCGATGCCTCGTCTTCTGGAATTGCTGCCGCCCCCTTATCTACCGCTGCCTTTTCCTCCTCCGGAATTGCTGCCGCCCCCTCATGTACCGCTGCCTTCTCTTCTATTGTTGCCGCCCCCTCATATACCGGTGCCTCGTCTTCTGGAATTGCTGCCGCCCCCTCATGTACCGCTGCCTTCTCTTCCTTAAGTTGCCGCCCCCTCATCTACCGATGCCTCGTCTTCTGGAATTGCTGCCGCCCCCTCATGTACCCGCTGCCTTCTCTTCCTTAATTGCCGCCGCCCCCTTATCTACCGATGCCTCGTCTTACTTAATTGCTGCCGCCCCCTCATGTACCGCTGCCTTCTCTTCCTTAATTGCCGCCGCCCCCTTATCTACCGATGCCTCGTCTTCTGGAATTGCTGCCGCCCCCTCATGTACCGCGGCCTTCTCGTCCTTAATTGTTGCCGCCCCCTCATCTACCGATGCCTCGTCTTCTGGAATTGCTGCCGCCCCCTCATGCACCGCTGCCTTCTCTTACTTAATTGTTGCCGCCCCCTCATCTACCGATGCCTCGTCTTCTGGAATTGCTGCCGCCCCCTCATGCACCGCTGCCTTCTCTTACTTAATTGCTGCCGCCCACTCATCTACCGATGCCTCGTCTTCTGGAATTGCTGCCGCCCCCTCATGTACCGCTGCCTTCCCTTCCTTAATTGCTGCTGCCCAATGATCTACCGATGCCTCGTTATCTGGAATTGCTGCCGCCCCCTCATGTACCGCTGCCTTCTCTTCCTTAAGTTACCGCCCCCTCATCTACCGATGCCTCGTCTTCTGGAATTGCTGCCGCCCCCTCATGTACCGCTGCCTTCTCTTCCTTAATTTTTGCCGCCCCCTCATCTACCGATGCCTCGTCTTCTGGAATTGCTGCCGCCCCCTTATCTACCGCTGCCTTTTCCTCCTCCGGAATTGCTGCCGCCCCCTCATGTACCGCTGCCTTCTCTTCTATTGTTGCCGCCCCCTCATATACCGGTGCCTCGTCTTCTGGAATTGCTGCCGCCCCCTCATGTACCGCTGCCTTCTCTTCCTTAAGTTGCCGCCCCCTCATCTACCGATGCCTCGTCTTCTGGAATTGCTGCCGCCCCCTCATGTACCCGCTGCCTTCTCTTCCTTAATTGCCGCCGCCCCCTTATCTACCGATGCCTCGTCTTACTTAATTGCTGCCGCCCCCTCATGTACCGCTGCCTTCTCTTCCTCAATTGCCGCCGCCCCCTTATCTACCGATGCCTCGTCTTCTGGAATTGCTGCCGCCCCCTCATGTACCGCGGCCTTCTCGTCCTTAATTGTTGCCGCCCCCTCATCTACCGATGCCTCGTCTTCTGGAATTGCTGCCGCCCCCTCATGCACCGCTGCCTTCTCTTACTTAATTGCTGCCGCCCACTCATCTACCGATGCCTCGTCTTCTGGAATTGCTGCCGCCCCCTCATGTACCGCTGCCTTCCCTTCCTTAATTGCTGCTGCCCAATGATCTACCGATGCCTCGTTATCTGGAATTGCTGCCGCCCCCTCATGTACCGCTGCCTTCTCTTCCTTAAGTTACCGCCCCCTCATCTACCGATGCCTCGTCTTCTGGAATTGCTGCCGCCCCCTCATGTACCGCTGCCTTCTCTTCCTTAATTTTTGCCGCCCCCTCATCTACCGATGCCTCGTCTTCTGGAATTGCTGCCGCCCCCTTATCTACCGCTGCCTTTTCCTCCTCCGGAATTGCTGCCGCCCCCTCATGTACCGCTGCCTTCTCTTCCTTTATTGTTGCCGCCCCCTCATATACCGGTGCCTCGTCTTCTGGAATTGCTGCCGCCCCCTCATGTACCGCTGCCTTCTCTTCCTTAAGTTGCCGCCCCCTCATCTACCGATGCCTCGTCTTCTGGAATTGCTGCCGCCCCCTCATGTACCGCTGCCTTCTCTTCCTTAATTTTTGCCGCCCCCTCATCTACCGATGCCTCGTCTTCTGGAATTGCTGCCGCCCCCTTATCTACCGCTGCCTTTTCCTCCTCCGGAATTGCTGCCGCCCCCTCATGTACCGCTGCCTTCTCTTCCTTTATTGTTGCCGCCCCCTCATATACCGGTGCCTCGTCTTCTGGAATTGCTGCCGCCCCCTCATGTACCGCTGCCTTCTCTTCCTTTATTGTTGCCGCCCCCTCATATACCGGTGCCTCGTCTTCTGGAATTGCTGCCGCCCCCTCATGTACCGCTGCCTTCTCTTCCTTAATTGCTGCCGCCCCATTATCTACCGCTGCCTTCTCCTCCACCGGAATTGCTGCCGCCCCCTCATGTACCGCTGCCTTCTCTTCCTGAATTGCTGCCGCCCCCTCATGTACGGCTGCCTTCTCTTCTTTAATTGCTGCCGCCTCCTCATATACCGATGCCTCGTCTTCTGGAATTGCTGCCGCCCCCTCATGCACCGCTGCCTTCTCTTACTTAATTGCTGCCGCCCACTCATCTACCGATGCCTCGTCTTCTGGAATTGCTGCCGCCCCCTCATGTACCCGCTGCCTTCTCTTCCTTAATTGCCGCCGCCCCCTTATCTACCGATGCCTCGTCTTCCTTAATTGCTGCCGCCCCCTCATGTACCGCTGCCTTCTCTTCCTTAATTGCCGCCGCTCCCTTATCTACCGATGCCTCGTCTTCTGGAATTGCTGCCGCCCCCTCATGTACCGCGGCCTTCTCGTCCTTAATTGTTGCCGCCCCCTCATCTACCGATGCCTCGTCTTCTGGAATTGCTGCCGCCCCCTCATGCACCGCTGCCTTCTCTTACTTAATTGCTGCCGCCCACTCATCTACCGATGCCTCGTCTTCTGGAATTGCTGCCGCCCCCTCATGTACCGCTGCCTTCCCTTCCTTAATTGCTGCTGCCCAATGATCTACCGATGCCTCGTTATCTGGAATTGCTGCCGCCCCCTCATGTACCGCTGCCTTCTCTTCCTTAAGTTGCCGCCCCCTCATCTACCGATGCCTCGTCTTCTGGAATTGCTGCCGCCCCCTCATGTACCGCTGCCTTCTCTTCCTTAATTTTTGCCGCCCCCTCATCTACCGATGCCTCGTCTTCTGGAATTGCTGCCGCCCCCTTATCTACCGCTGCCTTTTCCTCCTCCGGAATTGCTGCCGCCCCCTCATGTACCGCTGCCTTCTCTTCCTTTATTGTTGCCGCCCCCTCATATACCGGTGCCTCGTCTTCTGGAATTGCTGCCGCCCCCTCATGTACCGCTGCCTTCTCTTCCTTTATTGTTGCCGCCCCCTCATATACCGGTGCCTCGTCTTCTGGAATTGCTGCCGCCCCCTCATGTACCGCTGCCTTCTCTTCCTTAATTGCTGCCGCCCCCTCATGTACGGCTGCCTTCTCTTCTTTAATTGCTGCCGCCTCCTCATATACCGATGCCTCGTCTTCTGGAATTGCTGCCGCCCCCTCATGTACCGCTGCCTTCTCTTCCTTAATTGCTGCCGCCCCATTATCTACCGCTGCCTTCTCCTCCACCGGAATTGCTGCAGCCCCCTCATGTACCGCTGCCTTCTCTTCCTTAATTGTTGTCGCCCCCTCATCTACCGATGCCTCGTCTTCTGGAATTGCTGCCGCCCCCTCATGTACCGCTGCCTTCTCTTCCTGAATTGCTGCCGCCCCCTCATGTACGGCTGCCTTCTCTTCCTTAATTGTTGCCGCCCCCTCATCTACCGATGCCTCGTCTTCTGGAATTGCTGCCGCCCCCTTATCTACCGCTGCCTTTTCCTCCTCCGGAATTGCTGCCGCCCCCACATGTACCGCTGCCTTCTCTTCCTTAATTGTTGCCGCCCCCTCATCTACCGATGCCTCGTCTTCCGGAATTGCTGCCGCCCCCTCATGTACCGCTGCCTTCTCTTCCTTAGTTGCTGCCGCCCCCTCATCTACCGATGCCTCGTCTTCTGGAATTGCTGCCGCCCCCTCATGTACCGCTGCCTTGTCTTCCTTAATTGCTGCCGCCCCCTCATGTACGGATGCCTCGTCTTCTGGAATTGCTGCCACCCCCTCATGTACCGCTACCTTCTCTTCCTTAATTGCTGCCGCCCCCTCATCTACCGCTGCCTCCTCTTCAAAATTGCTGCCGCCCCCTTATCTATCGCTTCCTCCTCCTCCTCCTCCGGAATTGCTGCCGCCCCCTTATCTACCGCTGCCTTTACCTCCTCCGGAATTGTTGCCGCCCCCTCATGTACCGCTGCCTTCTCTACCTTAATTGCTGCCGCCCCCTCATGTACCGATGCCTCGTCTTCTGGAATTGCTGCCGCCCTCTCATGTACCGCTGCCTTCTCTTCCTTAATTGTTGCCGCCCCCTCGTCTACCGATGCCTCGTCTTCTGGAATTGCTGCCGCCCCCTCATGTGACGCTGCCTTCTCTTACTTAATTGCTGCCGCCCCCTCATGTACCGCTGCCTTCTCTTCCTTAATTGTTGCCGCCCCCTCATCTACCGATGCCTCGTCTTCTGGAATTGCTGCCGCCCCCTTATCTACCGCTGCCTTCTCCTCCTCCGGAATTGCTGCCGCCCCCTCATGTATCGCTGCCTTCTCTTCCTTAATTGTTGCCGCCCCCTCATCTACCGATGCCTCGTCTTCTGGAATTGCTGCCGCCCCCTTATCTACCGCTGCCTTTTCCTCCTCCGGAATTGCTGCCGCCCCCTCATGTACCGCTGCCTTCTCTTCCTTAATTGTTGCCGCCCCCTCATCTACCGATGCCTCGTCTTCTGGAATTGCTGCCGCCCCCTCATGTACCGCTGCCTTCTCTTCCTTACTACCTGCCGCCCGCTCATGTACCGCTGCCTTCTCTTCCTTAATTGCTGCCGCCCCCTCATGTACCGCTGCCTTCTCTTCCTTAATTGCTGCCGCCCCCTCATCTACCGATGCCTCGTCTTCTGGAATTGCTGCCACCCCCTCATGTACCGCTGCCTTCTCTTCCTTAATTGCTGTCGGCCCCTCATGTACCGATGCCTCGTCTTCTGGAATTGCTGCCACCCCCTCATTTACCGCTGCCTTCTCTTCCTTAATTGCTGTCGTCCCCTCATGTACCGATGCCTCGTCTTCTGGAATCGCTGCCACCCCCTCATGTACCGCTGCCTTCTCTTCCTTAATTGCTGCCGCCCCCTCATCTACCGCTGCCTCCTCTTCAAAATTGCAGCCGCCCCCCTATCTATCACTTTCTCCTCCTCCTCCTCCGGAATTGCTGCCGCCCCCTCATGTACCGATGCCTCGTCTTCCGGAATTGCTGCCGCCCCCTCATGTACCGCTGCCTTCTCCTCCGCAATTGGTGCCGCACTCTCATCTAGCGCTCCCTCGTCTTCCGGAATTGCTGCAGCCCCCTATCTATAACCTCCTTCTCCTCCTCCGGAATTGCTGCCGCCCCTCATCTGCCGATGCCTCGAATTCCGGAATTGCTGCCGCCCCCTCATGTACCGCTGCAATCTCTTCTGCAATTGCTGCCGCCCCCTTACCTATCGCTTCCTCCTCCTCCGGAATTGCTGTCGCCCCATCATCTACCGATGCCTCGTCTTCCCTAATTGCTGGCGCCCCCTCATCCACCGGTGCCTCGTCTTCCGGAATTGCTGCCGACCCCTCATGTACCACTGCCTTCTCTTCCGCAATTGCTGCTGCCCCTTATGTACCACTGCCTTCTTCTCCGCCGGAATTGCTGCCGCCCCCTCATCTACCGATGCCTCGTCTTCTGAAATTGCTGCCGCCCCCTCATGTACCGCTGCCTTCTTTTCCGCAATTGCTGCCGCCCCTTATGTACCACTGCCTTCTTCTACGCCGGAATTGCTGCCGCCCCCTCATCTACCGATGCCACATCTTCTGGAATTGCTGCCGCCCCCTCATGTACCGCTGCCTTCTCTTCCTTAATTGCTGCCGCCCCCTCATCTACCGGTGCCCCGTCTTCTGGAATTGCTGCCGCCTCCTCATGTACCGCTGCCTTCTCTTCCTTAATTGTTGCCGCCCCCTCATCTACCGATGCCTCGTCTTCCGGAATTGCTGCCGCCCCCTCATGTACCGCTGCACTCTCTTCCTTAATTGCTGCCGCCCCTCATCTATCGATGATTCGTCTTCTGGAATTGCTGCCGCCCCCTCATGTACCGCTGCCTTCTCTTCCTTAATTGTTGCCGCCCCCTCATCTACCGCTGCCTCCTCCACCGGAATTGTTGCCGCCCCCTTATCTGTCGCTTCCTCCTCCTCCTCCGGAATTGCTGCCGCCTCCTCATCCACCGCTGCCTCCTCTTCCGGAATTGCTGCCGCCCCCTTATCTGCCGCTGCCTTCTCCACCTCCGGAATTGCTGCCGCCCCCTCATGTACTGCTGCCTTCTCTTCCGCAATTGCCGCCGCCCTCCCATCTACCGCTGCCTCCACCTCCGGAATTGCTGCCGCCCCCTCATCTACCGATGCCTCGCCTTCTGGAATTGCTGCCGCCCCCTCATGCACCGCTGCCTTCTCTTCCTTAATTGCTGCCGCCCCCTCATCTACCGATGCCTCGTCTTCTGGCATTGCTGCCGCCCCCTCATGTTCCGCTGCCTTCTCTTCCTTAATTGTTGCCGCCCCCTCATCTACCGATGCCTCGTCTTCTGGAATTGCTGCCGCCCCCTCATGTACCGCTGCACTCTCTTCCTTAATTGCTGCCGCCCCTCATCTATCGATGATTCGTCTTCTGGAATTGCTGCCGCCCCCTCATGTACCGCTGCCTTCTCTTCCTTAATTGTTGCCGCCCCCTCATCTACCGCAGCCTCCTCCTCCGGAATTGTTGCCGCCCCCTTATCTGTCGCTTCCTCCTCCTCCTCCGGAATTGCTGCCGCCTCCTCATCCACCGCTGCCTCCTCTTCCGGAATTGCTGCCGCCCCCTTATCTGCCGCTGCCTTTTCCTCCTCCGGAATTGCTGCCGCCCCCTCATGTACTGCTGCCTTCTCTTCCGCAATTGCCGCCGCCCTCCCATCTACCGCTGCCTCCACCTCCGGAATTGCTGCCGCCCCCTCATCTACCGATGCCTCGCCTTCTGGAATTGCTGCCGCCCCCTCATGCACCGCTGCCTTCTCTTCCTTAATTGCTGCCGCCCCCTCATCTACCGATGCCTCGTCTTCTGGAATTGCTGCCGCCCCCTCATGTTCCGCTGCCTTCTCTTCCTTAATTGTTGCCGCCCCCTCATCTACCGATGCCTCGTCTTCTGGAATTGCTGCCGCCCCCTCATGTACCGCTGCACTCTCTTCCTTAATTGCTGCCGCCCCTCATCTATCGATGATTCGTCTTCTGGAATTGCTGCCGCCCCCTCATGTACCGCTCCCTTCTCTTCCTTAATTGTGGCCGCCCCCTCATCTACCGCTGCCTCCTCCTCCGGAATTGTTGCCGCCCCCTTATCTGTCGCTTCCTCCTCCTCCTCCGGAATTGCTGCCGCCTCCTCATCCACCGCTGCCTCCTCTTCCGGAATTGCTGCCGCCCCCTTATCTGCCGCTGCCTTCTCCTCCTCCGGAATTGCTGCCGCCCCCTCATGTACTGCTGCCTTCTCTTCCGCAATTGCCGCCGCCCTCCCATCTACCGCTGCCTCCACCTCCGGAATTGCTGCCGCCCCCTCATCTACCGATGCCTCGTCTTCTGGAATTGCTGCCGCCCCCTCATGTACCGCTGCCTTCTCTTCCTTAATTGTTGCCGACCCCTCATCCACCGCTGCCTCCTCTTCCGGAATTGCTGCCGCCCCCTTATCTGCCGCTGCCTTCTCCTCCTCCGAAATTGCTGCCGCCCCCTCATGACCCGCTGCCTTCTCTTCCTTAATTGCTGCCGCACCCTCATGTACCGCTGCCTTCTCTTCCTTAATTGTTGCCGCCCCCTAATCTACCGCTGCCTCCTCCTCCGGAATTGTTGCCGCCCCCTTATCTGTCGCTTCCTCCTCCTTCTCCGGAACTGCTGCCGCCTCCTCATCCACCGCTGCCTCCTCTTCCGGAATTGCTGCCGCCCCCTTATCTGTCGCTTCCTCCTCCTCCTTCTGAATTGCTGCCGCCTCCTCATCCACCGCTGCCTCCTCTTCCGGAATTGCTGCCGCCCCATTATCTAGCGATGCCTCGTCTTCTGGAATTGCTGCCGCCCCCTCATGTACCCGCTGCCTTCTCTTCCTTAATTGCCGCCGCCCCCTTATCTACCAATGCCTCGTCTTCCTTAATTGCTGCCGCCTCCTCATGTACCGCTGCCTTCTCTTCCTTAATTGCCGCCGCCCCCTTATCTACCGATGCCTCGTCTTCTGGGATTGATGCCGCCCCCTCACATACCGCTGCCTTCTCGTCCTTAATTGTTGCCGCCCCCTCATCTACCGATGCCTCGTCTTCTGGAATTGCTGCCGCTCCCTCATGCACCGCTGCCTTCTCTTACTTAATTGCTGCCGCCCCCTCATCTACCGATGCCTCGTCTTCTGGGATTGCTGCCGCCCCCTCATGTACCGCTGCCTTCCTTTCCTTAATTGCTGCCGCCCCCTGATCTACCGATGCCTCGTTATCTGGAATTGCTGCCGCCCCCTCATGTATCACTGCCTTCTCTTCCTTAAGTTGCCGCCCCCTCATCTACCGATGCCTCGTCTTCTGGAATTGCTGCCGCCCCCTCATGTACCGCTGCCTTCTCTTCCTTAATTGTTGCCGTCCCCTCATCTACCGATGCCTCGTCTTCTGCAATTGCTGCCGCCTCCTTATCTACCGCTGCCTTTTCCTCCTCCGGAATTGCTGCCGCCCCCTCATGTACCGCTGCCTTCTCTTCCTTTATTGTTGCCGCCCCCTCATATACCGGTACCCTCGTCTTCTGGAATTGCTGCCGCCCCCTCATGTACGGCTGCCTTCTCTTCTTTAATTGTTGCCGCCCCCACATATACCGATGCCTCGTCTTCTGGAATTGCTGCCGCCCCCTCATGTACCGCTGCCTTCTCTTCCTTAATTGCTGCCGCCCCATTATCTACCGCTGCCTTCTCCTCCACCGGAATTGCTGCCGCCCCCTCATGTACCGCTGCCTTCTCTTCCTTAATTGTTGCCGCCCCCTTGTCTACCGATGCCTCGTCTTCTGGAATTGCTGCCGCCCCCTCATGTACCGCTGCCTTCTCTTCCTGAATTGCTGCCGCCCCCTCATGTACGGCTGCCTTCTCTTCCTTAATTGTTGCCGCCCCCTCATCTACCGATGCCTCGTCTTCTGGAATTGCTGCCGCCCCCTTATCTACCGCTGCCTTCTCCTCCTCCGGAATTGCTGCCGCCCCCTCATGTACCGCTGCCTTCTCTTCCTTAATTGTCGCCGCCCCCTCGTCTACCGATGCCTCGTCTTCTGGAATTGCTGCCGCCCCCTTATCTACCGCTGCCTTTTCCTCCTCCGGAATTACTGCCGCCCCCTCATGTACCGCTGCCTTCTCTTTCTTAATTGTTGCCGCCCCCTCATCTACCGATGCCTCGTCTTCTGGAATTGCTGCCGCCCCCTTATCTACCGCTGCCTTGCCCTCCTCCGGAATTGCTGCGGCCCCCACATGTACCGCTGCCTTCTCTTCCTTAATTGTTGCCGCCCCCTCATCTACCGATGCCTCGTCTTCTGGAATTGCTGCCGCCCCCTCATGTACCGCTGCCTTCTCTTCCTTACTTGCTGCCGCCCCCTCATGTACCGCTGCCTTTTCTTCCTTAATTGCTGCCGCCCCCTCATGTACCGCTGCATTCTCTTCCTTAATTGCTGCCGCCCCATTATCTACCGCTGCCTTTTCCTCCACCGGAATTGCTGCCGCCCCCTCATGTACCGCTGCCTTCTCTTCCTTAGTTGCTGCCGCCCCCTCATCTACCGATGCCTCGTCTGCTGGAATTGCTGCCGCCCCCTCATGTACCGCTGCCTTGTCTTCCTTAATTGCTGCCGCCCCCTGATGTACGGATGCCTCGTCTTCTGGAATTGCTGCCACCCCCTCATGTACCGCTGCCTTCTCGTCCTTAATTGCTGCCGCCCCCTCATGTACCGATGCCTCGTCTTCTGGAATTGCTGCCACCCCCTTATGTACCGCTACCTTCTCTTCCTTAATTGCTGCCGCCCCCTCATCTACCGCTGCCTCCACTTCAAAATTGCTGCCG
The DNA here is from genome assembly GCA_951848785.1 of Callosobruchus maculatus. Classification (NCBI taxonomy): domain Eukaryota; kingdom Metazoa; phylum Arthropoda; class Insecta; order Coleoptera; family Chrysomelidae; genus Callosobruchus; species Callosobruchus maculatus. Next base: position 17,102 of record CATOUR010000463.1, read on the forward strand.
CCCCCTTATCTATCGCTTCCTCCTCCTCCTCCTCCGGAATTGCTGCCGCCCCCTTATCTACCGCTGCCTTTACCTCCTCCGGAATTGTTGCCGCCCCCTCATGTACCGCTGCCTTCTCTTCCTTAATTGCTGCCGCCCCCTCATGTACCGATGCCTCGTCTTCTGGAATTGCTGCCGCCCTCTCATGTACCGCTGCCTTCTCTTCCTTAATTGTTGCCGCCCCCTCGTCTACCGATGCCTCGTCTTCTGGAATTGCTGCCGCCCCCTCATGTGACGCTGCCTTCTCTTCCTTAATTGCTGCCGCCCCCTCATGTACCGCTGCCTTCTCTTCCTTAATTGTTGCCGCCCCCTCATCTACCGATGCCTCGTCTTCTGTAATTGCTGCCGCCCCCTTATCTACCGCTGCCTTCTCCTCCTCCGGAATTGCTGCCGCCCCCTCATGTACCGCTGCCTTCTCTTCCTTAATTGTTGCCACCCCCTCATCTACCGATGCCTCGTCTTCTGGAATTGCTGCCGCCCCCTTATCTGCCGCTGCCTTTTCCTCTTCCGGAATTGCTGCCGCCCCCTCATGTACCGCTGCCTTCTCTTCCTTAATTGTTGCCGCCCCCTCATCTACCGATGCCTCGTCTTCTGGAATTGCTGCCGCCCCCTCATGTACCGCTGCCTTCTCTTCCTTACTTCCTGCCGCCCGCTCATGTACCGCTGCCTTCTCTTCCTTAATTGCTGCCGCCCCCTCATGTACCGCTGCCTTCTCTTCCTTAATTGCTGCCGCCCCCTCACGTACCGATGCCTCGTCTTCTGGAATTGCTGCCACCCCCTCATGTACCGCTGCCTTCTCTTCCTTAATTGTTGCCGCCCCCTCGTCTACCGATGCCTCGTCTTCTGGAATTGCTGCCGCCCCCTCATGTGACGCTGCCTTCTCTTACTTAATTGCTGCCGCCCCCTCATGTACCGCTGCCTTCTCTTCCTTAATTGTTGCCGCCCCCTCATCTACCGATGCCTCGTCTTCTGGAATTGCTGCCGCCCCCTTATCTACCGCTGCCTTCTCCTCCTCCGGAATTGCTGCCGCCCCCTCATGTACCGCTGCCTTCTCTTCCTTAATTGTTGCCGCCCCCTCATCTACCGATGCCTCGTCTTCTGGAATTGCTGCCGCCCCCTTATCTACCGGTGCCTTTTCCTCCTCCGGAATTGCTGCCGCCCCCTCATGTACCGCTGCCTTCTCTTCCTTAATTGTTGCCGCCCCCTCATCTACCGATGCCTCGTCTTCTGGAATTGCTGCCGCCCCCTCATGTACCGCTGCCTTCTCTTCCTTACTTCCTGCCGCCCGCTCATGTACCGCTGCCTTCTCTTCCTTAATTGCTGCCGCCCCCTCATGTACCGCTGCCTTCTCTTCCTTAATTGCTGCCGCCCCCTCATGTACCGATGCCTCGTCTTCTGGAATTGCTGCCACCTCCTCATGTACCGCTGCCTTCTCTTCCTTAATTGCTGTCGCCCCTTCATGTACCGATGCCTCGTCTTCTGGAATTGCTGCCACCCCCTCATGTACCGCTGCCTTCTCTTCCTTAATTGTTGCCGCCCCCTCATCTACCGATGCCTCGTCTTCTGGAATTGCTGCCGCCCCCTCATGTACCGCTGCCTTCTCTTCCTTACTTCCTGCCGCCCGCTCATGTACCGCTGCCTTCTCTTCCTTAATTGCTGCCGCCCCCTCATGTACCGCTGCCTTCTCTTCCTTAATTGCTGCCGCCCCCTCATGTACCGATGCCTCGTCTTCTGGAATCGCTGCCACCCCCTCATGTACCGCTGCCTTCTCTTCCTTAATTGCTGCCGCCCCCTCATCTACCGCTGCCTCCTCTTCAAAATTGCAGCCGCCCCCCTATCTATCACTTTCTCCTCCTCCTCCTCCGGAATTGCTGCCGCCCCCTCATGCACCGATGCCTCGTCTTCCGGAATTGCTGCCGCCCCCTCATGTACCTCTGCCTTCTCTTCCGCAATTGGTGCCGCACTCTCATCTAGCGCTCCCTCGTCTTCCGGAATTGCTGCAGCCCCCTATCTATAACCTCCTTCTCCCCCTCCGGAATTGCTGCCGCCCCTCATCTGCCGATGCCTCGAATTCCGGAATTGCTGCCGCCCCCTCATGTACCGCTGCAATCTCTTCTGCAATTGCTGCCGCCCCCTTACCTATCGCTTCCTCCTCCTCCGGAATTGCTGTCGCCCCATCATCTACCGATGCCTCGTCTTCCCTAATTGCTGGCGCCCCCTCATCCACCGGTGCCTCGTCTTCCGGAATTGCTGCCGACCCCTCATGTACCACTGCCTTCTCTTCCGCAATTGCTGCCGCCCCTTATGTACCACTGCCTTCTTCTCCGCCGGAATTGCTGCCGCCCCCTCATCTACCGATGTCTCGTCTTCTGAAATTGCTGCCGCCCCCTCATGTACCGCTGCCTTCTCTTCCGCAATTGCTGCCGCCCCTTATGTACCACTGCCTTCTTCTCCGCCGGAATTGCTGCCGCCCCCTCATCTACCGATGCCACGTCTTCTGGAATTGCTGCCGCCCCCTCATGTACCGCTGCCTTCTCTTCCTTAATTGCTGCCGCCCCCTCATCTACCGATGCCTCGTCTTCTGGAATTGCTGCCGCCCCCTCATCTACCGGTGCCTCGTCTTCTGGAATTGCTGCCGCCTCCTCATGTACCGCTGCCTTCTCTTCCTTAATTGCTGCCGCCCCCTCATCTACCGATGCCTCGTCTTCTGGAATTGCTGCCGCCCTCTCATGTTCCGCTGCCTTCTCTTCCTTAATTGTTGCCGCCCCCTCATCTACCGATGCCTCGTCTTCTGGAATTGCTGCCGCCCCCTCATGTACCGCTGCACTCTCTTCCTTAATTGCTGCCGCCCCTTATCTACCGATGATTCGTCTTCTGGAATTGCTGCCGCCCCCTCATGTACCGCTGCCTTCTCTTCCTTAATTGTTGCCGCCCCCTCATCTACCGCTGCCTCCTCCTCCGGAATTTTTGCCGCCCCCTTATCTGCCGCTGCCTTCTCCTCCTCCGGAATTGCTGCCGCCCCCTCATGTACTGCTGCCTTCTCTTCCGCAATTGCCGCCGCTCTCCCATCTACCGCTGCCTCCACCTCCGGAATTGCTGCCGCCCCCTCATCTACCGATGCCTCGCCTTCTGGAATTGCTGCCGCCCCCTCATGCACCGCTGCCTTCTCTTCCTTAATTGCTGCCGCCCCTTCATCTACCGATGCCTCGTTTTATGGAATTGCAGCCGCCCCCTCATGTACCGCTGCCTTCTCTTCCTTAATTGCTGCCGCACCCTCATGTACCGCTGCCTTCTCTTCCTTAATTGCTGCCGCACCCTCATGTACCGCTGCCTTCTCTTCCTTAATTGTTGCCGCCCCCTCATCTACCGCTGCTTCCTCCTCCGGAATTGCTGCCGCCCCCTTATCTGTCGCTTCCTCCTCCTTTTCCGGAATTGCTGCCGCCTCCTCATCCACCGCTGCCTCCTCTTCCGGAATTGCTGCCGCCCCCTTATCTGCCGCTGCCTTCTCCTCCTCCGAAATTGCTGCCGCCCCCTCATGTACCGCTGCCTTCTCTTCCTTGATTGCTGCCTCACCCTCATGTACCGCTGCCTTCTCTTCCTTAATTGTTGCCGCCCCCTCATCTACCGCTGCCTCCTCCTCCGGAATTGCGGCCGCCCCCTTATCTGTCGCTTCCTCCTCCTTCTCCGGAACTGCTGCCGCCTCCTCATCCACCGCTGCCTCCTCTTCCGGAATTGCTGCCGCCCCCTCATCTGTCGCTTCCTCCTCCTCCTCCGGAATTGCTGCCGCCTCCTCATCCACCGCTGCCTCCTCTTCCGGAATTGCTGCCGCCCCCTTATCTACCGATGCCTCGTCTTCTGGAATTGCTGCCGCCCCCTCATGTACCCGCTGCCTTCTCTTCCTTAATTGCCGCCGCCCCCTTATCTACCGATGCCTCGTCTTCCTTAATTGCTGCCGACCCCTCATGTACCGCTGCCTTCTCTTCCTTAATCGCCGCCGCCCCCTTATCTACCGATGCCTCGTCTTCTGGAATTGATGCCGCTCCCTCATGCACCGCTGCCTTCTCTTACTTAATTGCTGCCGCCCCCTCATCTACCGATGCCTCGCCTTCTGGAATTGCTGCCGCCCCCTCATGTACCGCTGCCTTCCTTTCCTTAATTGCTGCCGCCCCCCTGATCGACCGAGCCTCGTTATCTGGAATTGCTGCCGCCCCCTCATGTACCACTGCCTTCTCTTCCTTAAGTTGCCGCCCCCTCATCTACCGATGCCTCGTCTTCCGGAATTGCTGCCGCCCCCTCATGTACCGCTGCCTTCTCTTCCGCAATTGGAGCCGCACTCTCATCTAGCGCTCCCTCGTCTTCCGGAATTGCTGCAGCCCCCTATCTATAACCTCCTTCTCCTCCTCCGGAATTGCTGCCGCCCCTCATCTGCCGATGCCTCGAATTCCGGAATTGCTGCCGCCCCCTCATGTACCGCTGCAATCTCTTCTGCAATTGCTGCCGCCCCCTTACCTATCGCTTCCTCCTCCTCCGGAATTGCTGTCGCCCCATCATCTACCGATGCCTCGTCTTCCCTAATTGCTGGCGCCCCCTCATCCACCGGTGCCTCGTCTTCCGGAATTGCTGCCGACCCCTCATGTACCACTGCCTTCTCTTCCGCAATTGCTGCCGCCCCTTATGTACCACTGCCTTCTTCTCCGCCGGAATTGCTGCCGCCCCCTCATCTACCGATGTCTCGTCTTCTGAAATTGCTGCCGCCCCCCTCATGTACCGCTGCCTTCTCTTCCGCAATTGCTGCCGCCCCTTATGTACCACTGCCTTCTTCTCCGCCGGAATTGCTGCCGCCCCCTCATCTACCGATGCCACGTCTTCTGGAATTGCTGCCGCCCCCTCATGTACCGCTGCCTTCTCTTCCTTAATTGCTGCCCACCCCCCTCATCTACCGATGCCTCGTCTTCTGGAATTGCTGCCGCCCCCCTCATCTACCGGTGCCTCGTCTTCTGGAATTGCTGCCGCCTCCTCATGTACCGCTGCCTTCTCTTCCTTAATTGCTGCCGCCCCCCTCATCTACCGATGCCTCGTCTTCTGGAATTGCTGCCGCCCTCTCATGTTCCGCTGCCTTCTCTTCCTTAATTGTTGCCGCCCCCTCATCTACCGATGCCTCGTCTTCTGGAATTGCTGCCGCCCCCTCATGTACCGCTGCACTCTCTTCCTTAATTGCTGCCGCCCCTTATCTACCGATGATTCGTCTTCTGGAATTGCTGCCGCCCCCTCATGTACCGCTGCCTTCTCTTCCTTAATTGTTGCCGCCCCCTCATCTACCGCTGCCTCCTCCACCGGAATTGTTGCCGCCCCCTTATCTGCCGCTGCCTTCTCCTCCTCCGGAATTGCTGCCGCCCCCTCATGTACTGCTGCCTTCTCTTCCGCAATTGCGCCGCTCTCCCCATCTACCGCTGCCTCCACCTCCGGAATTGCTGCCGCCCCCTCATCTACCGATGCCTCGCCTTCTGGAATTGCTGCCGCCCCCTCATGCACCGCTGCCTTCTCTTCCTTAATTGCTGCCGCCCCTTCATCTACCGATGCCTCGTTTTATGGAATTGCAGCCGCCCCCCTCATGTACCGCTGCCTTCTCTTCCTTAATTGCTGCCGCACCCTCATGTACCGCTGCCTTCTCTTCCTTAATTGCTGCCGCACCCTCATGTACCGCTGCCTTCTCTTCCTTAATTGTTGCCGCCCCCTCATCTACCGCTGCTTCCTCCTCCGGAATTGCTGCCGCCCCCCTTATCTGTCGCTTCCTCCTCCTTTTCCGGAATTGCTGCCGCCTCCTCATCCACCGCTGCCCTCCTCTTCCGGAATTGCTGCCGCCCCCTTATCTGCCGCTGCCTTCTCCTCCTCCGAAATTGCTGCCGCCCCCTCATGTACCGCTGCCTTCTCTTCCTTGATTGCTGCCTCACCCTCATGTACCGCTGCCTTCTCTTCCTTAATTGTTGCCGCCCCCTCATCTACCGCTGCCTCCTCCTCCGGAATTGCGGCCGCCCCCTTTACTGTCGCTTCCTCCTCCTTCTCCGGAACTGCTGCCGCCTCCTCATCCACCGCTGCCTCCTCTTCCGGAATTGCTGCCGCCCCCTTATCTACCGATGCCTCGTCTTCTGGAATTGCTGCCGCCCCCCTCATGTACCCGCTGCCTTCTCTTCCTTAATTGCCGCCGCCCCCTTATCTACCGATGCCTCGTCTTCCTTAATTGCTGCCGACCCCTCATGTACCGCTGCCTTCTCTTCCTTAATCGCCGCCGCCCCCTTATCTACCGATGCCTCGTCTTCTGGAATTGATGCCGCTCCCTCATGCACCGCTGCCTTCTCTTACTTAATTGCTGCCGCCCCCTCATCTACCGATGCCTCGCCTTCTGGAATTGCTGCCGCCCCCTCATGTACCGCTGCCTTCCTTTCCTTAATTGCTGCCGCCCCCTGATCGACCGAAGCCTCGTTATCTGGAATTGCTGCCGCCCCCTCATGTACCACTGCCTTCTCTTCCTTAAGTTGCCGCCCCCTCATCTACCGATGCCTCGTCTTCTGGAATTGCTGCCGCCCCCTCATGTACCGCTGCCTTCTCTTCCTTAATTGTTGCCGCCCCCTCATCTACCGATGCCTCGTCTTCTGGAATTGCTGCCGCCCCCTTATCTACCGCTGCCTTTTCCTCCTCCGGAATTGCTGCCGCCCCCTCATGTACCGCTGCCTTCTCTTCCTTTATTGTTGCCGCCCCCTCATATACCGGTGCCTCGTCTTCTGGAATTGCTGCCGCCCCCTCATGTACCGCTGCCATCTCTTCCTTAATTGCTGCCGCCCCATTATCTACCGCTGCCTTCTCCTCCACCGGAATTGCTGCCGCCCCCTCATGTACCGCTGCCTTCTCTTCCTGAATTGCTGCCGCCCCCTCATGTACAGCAGCCTTCTCTTCTTTAATTGTTGCCGCCCCCTCATATACCGATGCCTCGTCTTCTGGAATTGCTGCCGCCCCCTCATGTACCGCTGCCTTCTCTTCCTTAATTGTTGCCGCCCCCTTGTCTACCGATGCCTTGTCTTCTGGAATTGTTGCCGCCCCCTCATGTACCGCTGCCTTCTCTTCCTGAATTGCTGCCGCCCCCTCATGTACGGCTGCCTTCTCTTCCTTTATTGTTGCCGCACCCTCATCTACCGATGCCTTGTCTTCTGGAATTGCTGCCGCCCCCTTATCTACCGCTGCCTTCTCCTCCTCCGGAATTGCTGCCGCCCCCTCATGTACCGCTGCCTTCTCTTCCTTAATTGTCGCCGCCCCCTCGTCTACCGATGCCTCGTCTTCTGGAATTGCTGCCGCCCCGTTATCTACGACTGCCTTTTCCTCCTCCGGAATTACTGCCGCCCCCTCATGTACCGCTGCCTTCTCTTCCTTAATTGTTGCCGCCCACTCATCTACCGATGCCTCGTCTTCTCGAATTGCTGCCGCCACCTTATCTACCGCTGCCTTTTCCTCCTCCGGAATTGCTGCCGCCCCCACATGTACCGCTGCCTTCTCTTCCTTAATTGTTGCCGCCCCCTCATCTACCGATGCCTCGTCTTCTGGAATTGCTGCCGCCCCCTCATGTACCGCTGCCTTCTCTTCCTTACTTGCTGCCGCCCCCTCATGTACCGCTGCCTTTTCTTCCTTAATTGCTGCCGCCCCCTCATGTACCGCTGCCTTCTCTTCCTTAATTGCTGCCGCCCCATTATCTACCGCTGCCTTTTCCTCCACCGGAATTGCTGCCGCGCCCTCATGTACCGCTGCCTTCTCTTCCTTAGTTGCTGCCGCCCCCTCATCTATCGATGCCTCGTCTGCTGGAATTGCTGCCGCCCCCTCATGTACCGCTGCCTTGTCTTCCTTAATTGCTGCCGCCCCCTCATGTACGGATGCCTCGTCTTCTGGAATTGCTGCCACCCCCTCATGTACCGCTGCCTTCTCGTCCTTAATTGCTGCCGCCCCCTCATGTACCGATGCCTCGTCTTCTGGAATTGCTGCCACCCCCCTTATGTACCGCTACCTTCTCTTCCTTAATTGCGGCCGCCCCCTCATCTACCGCTGCCTCCTCTTCAAAATTGCTGCCGCCCCCTTATCTATCGCTGCCTTTACCTCCTCCGGAATTGTTGCCGCCCCCTCATGTACCGCTGCCTTCTCTTCCTTAATTGCTGCCGCCCCCTCATGTACCGATGCCTCGTCTTCTGGAATTGCTGCCGCCCTCTCATGTACCGCTGCCTTCTCTTCCTTACTTGCTGCCGCCCCCTCATGTACCGCTGCCTTCTCTTCCTTAATTGCTGCCGCCCCCTCATGTACCGCTGCCTTCTCTTCCTTAATTGTTGCCGCCCCCCTCGTCTACCGATGCCTCGTCTTCTGGAATTGCTGCCGCCCCCTCATGTGACGCTGCCTTCTCTTCCTTAATTGCTGCCGCCCCCTCATGTACCGCTCCCTTCTCTTCCTTAATTGTTGCCGCCCCCTCATCTACCGATGCCTCGTCTTCTGTAATTGCTGCCGCCCCCTTATCTACCGCTGCCTTCTCCTCCTCCGGAATTGCTGCCGCCCCCTCATGTACCGCTGCCTTCTCTTCCTTAATTGTTGCCACCCCCTCATCTACCAATGCCTCGTCTTCTGGAATTGCTGCCGCCCCCTTATCTACCGCTGCCTTTTCCTCCTCCGGAATTGCTGCCGCCCCCTCATGTACCGCTGCCTTCTCTTCCTTAATTGTTGCCGCCCCCTCATCTACCGATGCCTCGTCTTCTGGGATTGCTGCCGCCCCCTCATGTACCGCTGCCTTCTCTTCCTTACTTCCTGCCGCCCGCTCATGTACCGCTGCCTTCTCTTCCTTAATTGCTGCCGCCCCCTCATGTACCGCTGCCTTCTCTTCCTTAATTGCTGCCGCCCCCTCATGTACCGATGCCTCGTCTTCTGGAATTGCTGCCACCCCCTCATGTACCGCTGCCTTCTCTTCCTTAATTGCTGTCGACCCCTCATGTACCGATGCCTCGTCTTCTGGAATTGCTGCCACCCCCTCATGTACCGCTGCCTTCTCTTCCTTAATTGCTGCCGCCCCCTCATGTACGGATGCCTCGTCTTCTGGAATCGCTGCCACCCCCTCATGTACCGCTGCCTTCTATTCCTTAATTGCTGCCGCCCCCTCATCTACCGCTGCCTCCTCTTCAAAACTGCTGCCGCACCCTTATCTATCGCTTCCTCCTCCTCCTCCTCCTCAGGAATTGCTGCCGCCCCCTCATGTACCGATGCCTCGTCTTCCGGAATTGCTGCCGCCCCCTCATCTACCGATGCCACGTCTTCTGGAATTGCTGCCGCCCCCTCATGTACCACTGCTTTCTCTTCCTTAATTGTTGCCGCCCCCTCATCTACCGATGCCTCGTCTTCTGGAATTGCTGCCGCTCCCTCATGTACCGCTGCCTTCTCTTCCTTAATTGCTGCCGCCCCATCATCTACCGATACCTCGTCTTCTGGAATTGCTGCCGCCCCCTCATGTACCGCTGCCTTCTCTTCCTTAATTGTTGCCGCCCCCTCATCTACCGATGCCTCGTCTTCTGGAATTTCTGCCGCCCCCTCATGTTCCGCCGCCTTCTCTTCCTTAATTGTTGGTTGCCGCCCCCTCATCTACGGAAGCCTTGTCTTCTGGAATTGCTGCCGCCCCCTCATGTACCGCTGCCTTCTGTTCCTTAGTTGCTGCCGCCCCCTCATCTACCGATGCCTCGTCTTCTGGAATTGCTGCCGCCCCCTCATGTACCGCTGCCTTCTCTTCCTTAATTGTTGCCGCCCCCTCATCTACGGAAGCCTCGTCTTCTGGAATTGCTGCCGCCCCCTCATGTACCGCTGCCTTCCTTTCCTTAATTGTTGCCGCCCCCTCAATCATCGATGCCTCGTCTTCTGGAATTGCTGCCGCCCCCTCATGTACCACTGCCTTCTCTTCCTTAATTGCTGCCGCCCCCTCATCTGCCGATGCCTCGTCTTCTGGAATTGCTGCCACCCCCTCATGCACCGCTGCCTTCTCTTCCTTAATTGATGCCGCCCCCTCATGTACCGTTGCCTTCTCTTCCGCAATTGCTGCCGCCCCCTCATTTACCGATGCCTCCACCTCGGAATTGCTGCCGCCCCCTCATCTACCGATGCCTCGTCTTCCGGAGTTGCTGCCGCCCTCTCATCTAGAGCTTCCTCGTCTTCCGGAATTGCTGCCGCCCCCTATCTATAACTTCCTTCTCCTCCTCCGGAATTGCTGCCGCCCCCTCATCTACCGATGCCTCGAATTCCGGAATTGCTGCCGCCCCCTCATGTACCGCTGCAATCTCTTCTGCAATTGCTGCCGCCCCCTCTTCTACCGCTGCCTGCACCTCCGGAATTGCTGCCGCCTCCTTATCTACCGATGCCTCGTCTTCCCTAATTGCTGCCGCCCCGTCACCTACCGCTGCCTCCTCTTCCGGAATTGCTGCCGCCCCCTCATCTACCGCTGCCTCCTCCACCGGAAGTGCTGCCGCCCCCTTATCTGTCGCTTCCTCCTCCTCCGGAATTGCTGCCGCCTCCTGATCTACCGCTGCCCTCTCGTCGTCCGGAATTTCTGCCGCCCCTCATGTACCGCTGCCTTCTCTTCCGCAATTGCTGCCGCCCCCTTATCTACCGCTGCCTTCTCCTCCTCCGGAATTGCTGCCGCTCCCTCACGTGCTGCTGCCGTCTCTTCCGCAATTGCTGCCGCCCCCTCATCTACTGCTGCCTCCTCTTCCGGAATTGCCGTTGCCCCCTCATCTACCGTTGCCTCCTCTTCCGGAATTGCTGCCGCCCCTTATGCACCACAGCCTTCTTCTCCGCCGGAATTGCTGCCGCCCCTCAAATACCGATGCCTCGTCTTCTGGAATTGCTGCCGCCCCCTCATGTACCGCTGCCTTTTCTTCCTTAATTGCTGCCGCCCCCTCATCTACTGATGCCTCGTCTTCTGGAATTGCTGCCGCCCCCTCATGTACCGCTGCCTTCTCTTCCTTAATTGTTGCCGCCCCCTCATCTACCGATGCCTCGTCTTCTGGAACTGCTGCCGCCCCCTCATGTACCGCTGCCTTCTCTTCATTAATTGCTGCCGCCCCCTCATCTACCGATGCCTCGTCTTCTAGAATTGCTGCCGCCCCCTCATCTACCAATGCCTCGTCTTCCGGAATTGCTGCCGCCACCTCATGTACCGCAGCCTTCTCTTCCGCAATTGCTGCCGCCCCCTCATTTACCGATGCCACCATCTCGGAATTGCTGCCGGCCCCTCATCTACCAATGCCTCGTCTTCCGGAATTGCTGCCGCATCCTCATGTACCGTTGCCTTCTCTTCCGCAATTGCTGCCGCCCCCTCATGTACCGATGCCTCGTCTTCCGGAATTGCTGCCGCCCCCTCATGTACCGCTGCCTTCTCTTCCGCAATTGGTGCCGCCCCCTCATCTAGCGCTTGCTCGTCTTCCAGAATTTCTGCTGCACCCTATCTATAACTTCCTTCTCCTCCTCCGGAATTGCTGCCGCCCCCTCATCTACCGATGCCTCGTCTTCCGGAATTGCTGCCGGCCCCTCATGTACCGCTGCCTTCTCTTCCTTAATTGTTGCCGCCCCCTCATCTACCGATGCCTCGTCTTCTGGAATTGCTGCCGCCCTCTCATGTACCGCTGCCTTCTCTTCCTTAATTGTTGCCGCCCCCTCATGTACCGATGCCTCGTCTTCCGGAATTGCTGCCGCCCCCTCATGTACCGCTGCCTTCTCTTCCGCAATTGGTGCCGCCCCCTCATCTAGCGCTTGCTCGTCTTCCAGAATTTCTGCTGCACCCTATCTATAACTTCCTTCTCCTCCTCCGGAATTGCTGCCGCCCCCTCATCTACCGATGCCTCGTCTTCCGGAATTGCTGCCGCCCCCTCATGTACCGCTGCCTTCTCTTCCGCAATTGGTGCCGGCCCCTCATCTAGCGCTTGCTCGTCTTCCAGAATTTCTGCTGCACCCTATCTATAACTTCCTTCTCCTCCTCCGGAATTGCTGCCGCCCCCTCATCTACCGATGCCTCGTCTTCTGGAATTGCTGCCGCCCCCTCATCTACCAATGCCTCGTCTTCCGCAATTGCTGCCGCCCCCCCATCTACCGCAGCCTCTACCTCCGGAATTGCTGCCGCCCCCTCATCTACCGCTGCTTCCTCTTCCGGAATTGCTGCCGCCCCCTCATCTACCGATGCCTCGTCTTCTGGAATTGCTGCCGCCCCCTCATGTACCGCTGCCTTCCCTTACTTAACTGCTGCCGCCCCCTCATGTGCCGCTGCCTTCTCTTCCTTAATTGCTGCCGCCCCCTCATCTACCGATGCCTCGTCTTCTGGAATTGCTGCCGCCCCCTCATGTACCGCTGCCCTCCTTTCCTTAATTGTTGCCGCCCCCTCATCTACCGATGCCTCGTCTTCTGGAATTGCTGCCGCTCCCTCATGTACCGCTGCCTTCCTTTCCTTAATTGTTGCCGCCCGCTCAATTATCGATGCCTCGTCTTCTGGAATTGCTGCCGCCCCCTCATGTACCGATGCCTCGTCTTCTGGAATTGCTGCCGCCCCCTCATGCACCGCTGCCTTCTCTTCCTTAATTGGAGCCGCCCCCTCATCTACCGATGCCTCGTCTTCCGCAATTGCCGCCGCCCTCCCATCTACCGCTGCCTCCTCCTCCGGAATTGCTGCCGCCCCCTTATCTGTCGCTTCCTCCTCCTCCTCTGGAATTGCTGCCGCCTCCTCATCCACCGCTGCCTCCTCTTCAGGAATTGCTGCCGCCCCCTTATCTGCCGCTGCCTTCTCCTCCTCCGAAATTGCTGCCGCCCCCTCATGTACTGCTGCCTTCTCTTCCGCAATTGCCGCCGCCCTCCCATCTACCGCTGCTTCCACCTCCGGTATTGCTGCCGCCCCCTCATCTACCGATGCCTCGTCTTCTGGAATTGCTGCCGCACCCTCATGTACCGCTGCCTTCTATTCCTTAATTGTTGCCGCCCCCTCATCTACCGCTGCCTCCTCCTCCGGAATTGCTGCCGCCCCTTCATCTACCGATGCCTCGTCTTATGGAATTGCAGCCGCCCCCTCATGTACCGCTGCCTTCTCTTCCTTAATTGCTGCCGCACCCTCATGTACCGCTGCCTTCTCTTCCTTAATTGTTACCGCCCCCCTCATCTACCGCTGCCTCCTCCTCCGGAATTGCTGCCGCCCCCATATCTGTCGCTTCCACCTCCTCTTCCGGAATTGCTGCCGCCTCCTCATCCACCGCTGCCTCCTCTTCCGGAATTGCTGCCGCCCCCTTATCTGCCGCTGCCTTCTCCTCCTCCGAAATTGCTCCGCCCCCTCATGCACTGCTGCCTTCTCTTCCGCAATTGCCGCCGCCCCCTCATCTACCGATGCCTCGTCTTCTGGAATTGCTGCCGCCCCCTCATGTACCGCTGCCTTCTCTTCCTTAATTGTTGCCACCCCCCTCATCTACCGATGCCTCGTCTTCTGGAATTGCTGCCGCCCCCTCATGTACCGCTGCCTTCTCTTCCTTAATTGTTGCCGCCCCCTCATCTACCGATGCCTCGTCTTCTGGAATTGCTGCCGCCCTCTCATGTACCGCTGCCTTCTCTTCCTTAATTGTTGCCGCCCCCTCATCTACCGATGCCTCGTCTTCTGGAATTGCTGCCGCCCCCTCATGTACCGCTGCCTTCTCTTCCTTAATTGTTGCCGTTCCCTCATGTACCGATGCCTCGTCTTCTGGAATTGCTGCCGCCCCCTCAGCTACCAATGCCTCGTCTTCCGGAATTGCTGCCGCCCCCTCATGTACCACTGCCTTCTCTTCCGCAATTGCTGCCGCCCCCCCATCTACCGCAGCCTCTACCACCGGAATTGCTGCCGCCCCCTCATCTACCGCTGCTTCCTCTTCCGGAATTGGTGCCGCCCCTTATGTACCACTGCATTCTCCTCCGCCGGAATTGCTGCCGCCCCCTCATGTACCGCTGCCTTCTCTTCCTTAATTGCTGCCGCCCCCTCATCTACCGATGCCTCGTCTTCTGGAATTGCTGCCGCGCCCTCATGTATCGCTGCCTTCCTTTCCTTAATTGTTGCCGCCCCCTCATCTACCGATGCCTCGTCTTCTGGAATTGCTGCCGCCCCCCCATGTACCGCTGCCTTCTCTTCCGCAATTGCTGCGCCCCCCTCCATCTACCGCAGCCCCCACCCCCAGAATTGCTGCCGCCCCCTCATCCACCGCTGCCTCCTCTTCCGGAATTGCTGCCTCCATTATGTACCATTGCCTTCTCCTCCACCGGAATTGCTGCCGCCCCCTGATCTAGCGTTGCCTCATCATCCGCAATTGCTGCCGCCCCCTCACCTACCGCTTCCTTCTCCTCCGCCGGAATTTCTGCCGCCCCCTCATCCGCCGCTGCCTTCTCTTCCGCAATTGCTGCCGCCCCCCCATCTACCGCAGCCTCCACCTCCGGAATTGCTGACGCCCCCTCATCTACCGCTGCTTCCTCTTCCGTAACTGCTGCCGCCCCTTATGTACCACTGCCTTCTCCTCCGCCGGAATTGTTGCCGCCCCCTCATGTACCGATGCCTCGTCTTCCGGAATTGCTGCCGCCCCCTCATGTACCGTTGCCTTCTGTTCCGCAATTGCTGCCGCCCCCTCATTTACTGATGCCACCACCTCGGAATTGCTGCCGCCCCCTCATCTACCGATGCCTCGTCTTCCGGAGTTGCTGCCGCCCTCTCATCTAGAGCTTCCTCGTCTTCCGGAATTGCTGCCGCCCCCTATCTATAACTTCCTTCTCCTCCTCCGGAATTGCTGACGCCCCCCCCATCTACCGATGCCTCGAATTCCGGAATTGCTGCCGCCCCCTCATGTACCGCTGCAATCTCTTCTGCAATTGCTGCCGCCCCCTCATCTACCGCTGCCTGCACCTCCGGAATTGCTGCCGCCTCCTTATCTACCGATGCCTCGTCTTCCCTAATTGCTGCCGCCCCGTCACCTACCGCTGCCTCCTCTTCCGGAATTGCTGCCGCCCCCCTCATCTACCGCTGCCTCCTCCACCGGAAGTGCTGCCGCCCCCTTATCTGTCGCTTCCTCCTCCTCCTCCGGAATTGCTGCCGCCTCCTGATCTACGGCTGCCCTCTCGTCGTCCGGAATTTCTGCCGCCCCCTCATGTACCGCTGCCTTCTCTTCCGCAATTGCTGCCGCCCCCTTATCTACCGCTGCCTTCTCCTCCTCCGGAATTGCTGCCGCTCCCTCATGTGCTGCTGCCGTCTCTTCCGCAATTGCTGCCGCCCCCTCATCTACTGCTGCCTCCTCTTCCGGAATTGCTGTTGCCCCCTCATCTACCGTTGCCTCCTCTTCCGGAATTGCTGCCGCCCCCTCATGTACCGCTGCCTTCTTTTCTTTAATTGTTGCCGCCCCCTCATCTACCGATGCCTCGTCTTCTGGAATTGCTGCCGCCCCCTCATGTACCGCTGCCTTTTCTTCCTTAATTGCTGCCGCCCCCTCATCTACTGATGCCTCGTCTTCTGGAATTGCACCCGCCCCCTCATGTACCGCTGCCTTCTCTTCCTTAATTGCTGCCGCCCCATCATCTACCGATGCCTCGTCTTCTGGAATTGCTGCCGCCCCCTCATGTACCGCTGCCTTCTCTTCCTTAATTGTTGCCGCCCCCTCATCTACCGATGCCTCGTCTTCTGGAATTGCTGCCGCCCCCTCATGTACCGCTGCCCTCCTTTCCTTAATTGTTGCCGCCCCCTCATCTACCGATGCCTCGTCTTCTGGAATTGCTGCCGCACCCTCATGTACCGCTGCCTTCTCTTCCTGAATTGCTGCCGCCCCCTCATGTACCGCTGCCTTCTCTTCCTTAATTGCTGCCGCCCCTTATCTACCGCTAGCTTCTCCTCCTCCGGAATTGCTGCCGCCCCCTCACGTACCGCTGCCTTCTCTTCCTGAATTGCTGCCGCCCCCTCATCTACCGATGCCTCGTCTTCTGGAATTGCTGCCGCCCCCTCATGTACCGCTGCCTTGTCTTCTGGGATTGCTGCCGCCCCCTCATGTACCGCTGCCTTCTGTTCCTTAATTGTTGCCGCCCCCTCATCTACCGATGCCTCGTCTTCTGGAATTGCTGCCGCACCCTCATGTACCGCTGCCTTCTCTTCCTGAATTGCTGCCGCCCCCTCATGTACCGCTGCCTTCTCTTCCTTAATTGCTGCCGCCCCTTATCTACCGCTAGCTTCTCCTCCTCCGGAATTGCTGCCGCCCCCTCACGTACCGCTGCCTTCTCTTCCTGAATTGCTGCCGCCCCCTCATCTACCGATGCCTCGTCTTCTGGAATTGCTGCCGCCCCCTCATGTACCGCTGCCTCGTCTTCTGGGATTGCTGCCGCCCCCTCATGTACCGCTGCCTTCTGTTCCTTAATTGTTGCCGCCCCCTCATCTACCGATGCCTCGCCTTCTGGAATTGCTGCCGCCCCCTCATGTACCGCTGCCTTCTCTTCCTTAATTGTTGCTGCACCCTCATCTACCGATGCCTCGTCTTCTGGAATTGCTGCCGCACCCTCATGTACCGCTGCCTTCTCTTCCTGAATTGCTGCCGCCCCCTCATGTACCGCTGCCTTCTCTTCCTTAATTGCTGCCGCCCCTTATCTACCGCTAGCTTCTCCTCCTCCGGAATTGCTGCCGCCCCCTCACGTACCGCTGCCTTCTCTTCCTGAATTGCTGCCGCCCCCTCATCTACCGATGCCTCGTCTTCTGGAATTGCTGCCGCCCCCTCATGTACCGCTGCCTTCTCTTCCTTAATTGTTTGCGCCCCCTCATCTACCGATGCCTCGTCTTCTGGAATTGCTGCCGCCCCTTCATGTACCGCTGCCTTCCTTTCCTTAATTCTTCTTCCGCAATTGCTGCCGCCCCCCCATCTACCGCAGCCTCTACCTCCAGAATTGCTGCCGCCCCCTCATCTACCGCTGCTTCCTCTTCCGGAATTGCTGCGGCCCCTTATGTACCACTGCCTTCTCCTCCGCCGGAATTGCTGTCGCCCCCTCATGTACCGCTGCCTTCTCTTCCTTAATTGTTGCCGCCCCCTCATCTACCGATGCCTCGTCTTCTGGAATTGCTGCCGCCCCCTCATGTACCGCTGCCTTCTCTTCCTTAATTGTTGCCGTTCCCTCATCTACCGATGCCTCGTCTTCTGGAATTTCTCCGCCCCCTCATCTACCAATGCCTCGTCTTCCGGAATTGCTGCCGCCCCCTCATGTACCACTGCCTTCTCTTCCGCAATTGCTGCCGCCCCCCCATCTACCGCAGCCTCTACCTCCGGAATTGCTGCCGCCCCCTCATCTACCGCTGCTTCCTCTTCCGGAATTGCTGCCGCCCCTTATGTACCAATGCATTCTCCTCCGCCGGAATTGCTGCCGCCCCCTCATGTACCGCTGCCTTCTCTTCCTTAATTGCTGCCGCCCCCTCATCTACCGATGCCTCGTCTTCTGGAATTGCTGCCGCCCCCTCATGTATCGCTGCCTTCCTTTCCTTAATTGTTGCCGCCCCCTCATCTACCGCTGCCTCCTCTTCCGGAATTGCTGCCTCCCTTATGTACCATTGCCTTCTCCTCCACCGGAATTGCTGCCGCCCCCTGATCTAGCGTTGCCTCATCATCCGCAATTGCTGCCGCCCCCTCATCTACCGCTTCCTTCTCCTCCGCCGGAATTTCTGCCGCCCCCCCATCCGCCGCTGACTTCTCTTCCGCAATTGCTGCCGCCCCCTCCCATCTACCGCAGCCTCCACCTCCGGAATTGCTGACGCCCCCTCATCTACCGCTGCTTCCTCTTCCGGAACTGCTGCCGCCCCTTATGTACCACTGCCTTCTCCTCCGCCGGAATTGTTGCCGCCCCCTCATGTACCGATGCCTCGTCTTCCGGAATTGCTGCCGCCCCCTCATGTACCGTTGCCTTCTCTTCCGCAATTGCTGCCGCTCCCTCATTTACCGATGCCTCCACCTCGGAATTGCTGCCGCCCCCTCATCTACCGATGCCTCGTCTTCCGGAGTTGCTGCCGCCCTCTCACCTAGAGCTTCCTCGTCTTCCGGAATTGCTGACGCCCCCTATCTATAACTTCCTTCTCCTCCTCGGGAATTGCTGCCGCCCCCTCGTGTACCGCTGCAATCTCTTCTGCAATTGCTGCCGCCCCCTCATCTACCGCTGCCTGCACCTCCGGCATTGCTGCCGCCTCCTTATCTACCGATGCCTCGTCTTCCCTAATTGCTGCCGCCCCGTCACCTACCGCTGCCTCCTCTTCCGGAATTGCTGCCGCCCCCTCATCTACCGCTGCCTCCTCCACCGGAAGTGCTGCCGCCCCCTTATCTGTCGCTTCCTCCTCCTCCTCCGGAATTGCTGCCGCCTCCTGATCTACCGCTGCCCTCTCGTCGTCCGGAATTTCTGCCGCCCCCTCATGTACCGCTGCCTTCTCTTCCGCAATTGCTGCCGCCCCCTTATCTACCGCTGCCTTCTCCTCCTCCGGAATTGCTGCCGCTCCCTCATGTGCTGCTGCCGTCTCTTCCGCAATTGCTGCCGCCCCCTCATCTACTGCTGCCTCCTCTTCCGGAATTGCTGTTGCCCCCCTCATCTACCGTTGCCTCCTCTTCCGGAATTGCTGCCGCCCCTTATGTACCACTGCCTATTCTCCGCCGGAATTGCTGCCGCCCCTCAACTACCGATGCCTCGTCTTCTGGAATTGCTGCCGCCCCCTCATGTACCGCTGCCTTTTCTTCCTTAATTGCTGCCGCCCCCTCATCTACTGATGCCTCGTCTTCTGGAATTGCTGCCGTCCCCTCATGTACCGCTGCCTTCTCTTCCTTAATTGTTGCCGCCCCCTCATCTACCAATGCCTCGTCTTCCGGAATTGCTGCCGCCCCCTCATGTACCGTTGCCTTCTCTTCCGCAATTGCTGCCGCCCCCTCATTTACCGATGCCACCATCTCGGAATTGCTGCCGCCCCCTCATCTACCAATGCCTCGTCTTCCGGAATTGCTGCCGCATCCTCATGTACCGTTGCCTTCTCTTCCGCAATTGCTGCCGCCCCCTCATTTACCGATGCCTCCATCTCGGAATTGCTGCCGCCCCCTCATCTACCGATGCCTCGTCTTCCGGAATTGCTGCCGCCCGCTCATCTACCGCTTGCTCCTCCTCCTCTGGGATTGCTGCCGCCCCCTCATGTACCGATGCCTCGTCTTCCGGAATTGCTGCCGCCCCCTCATGTACCGCTGCCTTCTCTTCCGCAATTGGTGCCGCCCCCTCATCTAGCGCTTGCTCGTCTTCCAGAATTGCTGCTGCACCCTATCTATAACTTCCTTCTCCTCCTCCGGAATTGCTGCCGCCCCCTCATCTACCGATGCCTTGTCTTCCGGAATTGCTGCCGGCCCCTCATGTACCGCTGCCTGCACCTCCGGAATTGCTGCCGTCTCCTTATCTGCCGCTGCCTTCTCTTCTGGAATTGCTGCCGCCCCCTCATCTACCGCTGCCTCCTCTTCCGGAATTGCTGCCGCCCCCTCATGTACCGCTGCCTTCTCCGCCGGAATTGCTTCCGCTCCCTCATCTACCGCTGCCTCCACCTACGGAATTGCTGCCGCCCCCTCATCTACCGCTGCCTCCTATTCCGGAATTGCTGCCGCCTCCTTATCTATCGCTTCCCCCTCCTCCTCCGGAATTGCTGCCGCCCCCTCATCTACCGATGCCTCGTCTTCTGGAATTGCTGCCGCCCCCTCATGTACCGCGGCCTTCTCTTCCTTAATTGCTGCCGCCCCCTCATCTACCGATGCCTCGTCTTCTGGAATTGCTGCCGCCCCTTCATGTACCGCTGCCTTCTCTTCCTTAATTGTTGCCGCCCCCCTCATCTACCGATGCCTCGTCTTCTGGAATTGCTGCCTCCCCCTCATGTACCGCTGCCTTCTCTTCCTTAATTGCTGCCGCCCCATCATCTACCGATGCCTCGTCTTCTGGAATTGCTGCCGCCCCCTCATGTACCGCTGCCTTCTCTTCCTTAATTGTTGCCGCCCCCTCATCTACCGATGCCTCGTCTTCTGGAATTGCTGCCGCCCTCTCATGTACCGCTGCCTTCTCTTCCTGAATTGTTGCCGCCCCCTCATCTACCGATGCCTCGTCTTCTGGAATTGCTGCCGTCCCCTCATGTACCGCTGCCTTCTGTTCCTTAATTGTTGCCGCCCCCTCATCTACCGATGCCTCGTCTTCTGGAATTGCTGCCGTCCCCTCATGTACCGCTGCCTTCTCTTCCTTAATTGTTGCTGCACCCTCATCTACCGATGCCTCGTCTTCTGGAATTGCTGCCGCACCCTCATGTACCGCTGCCTTCCCTTCCTGAATTGCTGCCGCCCCCTCATGTACCGCTGCCTTCTCTTCCTTAATTGCTGCCGCCCCTTATCTACCGCTAGCTTCTCCTCCTCCGGAATTGCTGCCGCCCCCTCATGTACCGCTGCCTTCTCTTCCTGAATTGCTGCCGCCCCCTCATCTACCGATGCCTCGTCTTCTGGAATTGCTGCCTCCCCCTCATGTACCGCTGCCTTCTCTTCCTTAATTGCTGCCGCCCCTTATCTACCGCTAGCTTCTCCTCCTCCGGAATTGCTGCCGCCCCCTCATGTACCGCTGCCTTCTCTTCCTGAATTGCTGCCGCACCCTCATCTACCGATGCCTCGTCTTCTGGAATTGCTGCCGCCCCTTCATGTACCGCTGCCTTCCTTAATTCTTCTTCCGCAATTGCTGCCGCCCCCCCATCTACCGCAGCCTCTACCTCCCGAATTGCTGCCGCCCCCTCATCTACCGCTGCTTCCTCTTCCGGAATTGCTGCCGCCCCTTATGTACCACTGCCTTCTCCTCCGCCGGAATTGCTGCCGCCCCCTCATGTACCACTGCCTTCTCTTCCTTAATTGTTGCCGCCCCTTCATCTACCGATGCCTCGTCTTCTGGAATTGCTGCCGCCCCCTCATGTACCGCTGCCTTCTCTTCCGCAATTGCTGCGCCCCCCCCCCATCTACCGCAGCCCCCACCCCCAGAATTGCTGCCGCCCCCTCATCCACCGCTGCCTCCTCTTCCGGAATTGCTGCCTCCCTTATGTACCATTGCCTTCTCCTCCACCGGAATTGCTGCCGCCCCCTGATCTAGCGCTTTGTTTGTTTGGACAGAAATTGGGGGGTTTATTTAAAGAAAATCCCAGTTGGCGTGCCTGGTCCCTGGAGCGAACTCAGTGCAACGTCAACACCTCCACCCCTACTCCTGGAAGTGAGTAGGCTACTAAACAAAAGAAATAAGCGAAATTTAAAGACTAAAGATGAGTGCAATAAAGAGATAGGAAGAACGCCAGCGGGATGCCAACAGGGGCCAGCGCCCAAAGGTGGTGTACCTAAGCCAAAGCCTTACCACCACCTAGACTCTAAAAGAAGCATATTTGTTTACAGACGAATACAGCAAAGTTGTATCGTACTCAATGTAAGCCGAAGCATGGAAAAGTAGCAGAAAAATCAAAAGCAGGAAAGTAATGCGCCACGCATATGCCACAAGTGTGACTGATTAAGTCCAATTGGAGCTTTCGCTAAAATAAATATGTTATTAATTGCAAAATTATATTAAGTATTAGATCCTAAAATGTAAGTATTAGTATATTATCCTAAGTTAAAAATTTACTTACGCCTATAATGCTCTGGTTCCCAACAAAGGTCCCTTCGACCCGACACAGTGAATTCACTGTGATTATGAAGCAAGAAAAAGAAAATTTAAGTGTAAAATGTTGTGTTTAAGGTAACATCCCCGTATTAGGTAATTTCGAAATGTAAGTAATGATGTTCAGAGAAATCTGATACAAGAGAAAGTTATTAAAATTAAAATGTAAAGACTCTACTGTTGTTTGACCATACGTCTTGTGTTGCACGAGCTAGCGCTAAGCATCAATTACGAAGCTAGACAGGTCACAAACCCAGCGATCCAAAGCCAAGACTATTTCGTCAGCAGTGGGGTTCGTCCCAACAAGCCCAATTTTAGACAAAACTACATGTTGCTGTTCGATATACTTCGCACAAGTAGTGAGCCTATGGGACGGAGAATCCGTCACATCACAGACGTCACACCTGTCCGATTCCGATTTGCCAACGCGGAAAAGGTGAACTCCTAATTCTGCGTGGCTAGACATGAAAATAGCTGCCTGCCTAGGAATGGGGAAGTCCCCAAGCTCACACCACAGACGAACATTAGGTATTAACTCTCTGCAGTATCGGCCTTTTGGCGAGGCAGACCAAACAGATTGCCACTCCCTTATGACAAGGTACTCAATGTGCTTCTTCAGAGCAATTGCATACCTGAACTCTTGGGGGACAATCTCCGAGCCAAAAAGAGATGTCCTCCCCTCCTTCTTCAACTGAACGAGGGATCTGGACTTCAGAATCACCAAGTTCAATGGTTGGCGCTTAGCTAGGACACTAACAGACTCAGCCGGAACTGAGTTGTAAAGTCCTAGAACCCCTCTTAGGCAAACTGCCTGAGCAGAGTTTAACTTAATTGCTGGCACCACAAGTGCTGCCCTCTGGCCCCAAATATCCGAGGCATACGTAACTATTGGTATGATTGCCCTATCATAAATAGTCTTTAGCGCACTCTGGGTAGATACTAAAGCTCCCCAGTTGATCGACATAAATCGCCTTAAGGTGAGGAAAATTCTCTTAACCTTATCTGTGATGTACAAAATATGAGCATCGAAGTGCAGCTTGTGATCCAGTATTACCCCCAGGTACTTATATGTATCCACCCGGGCAATATTGTGCCCATACAACTTCACCGTTGGATTCCTACTTCTTGACAGCTTAATAAACATTATGTATTGCGTTTTGCTGATACTAATTTGTAATTTCTGCCTACTGCACCACTCTTCAAGGAGGGAAGTGCATTGGCTTGCCTTGCTTTCCAGCAGCCGGATTCTGTGTGGTATAGTATTCTACACATCGAATTCTACAATAGAAATCTACTTTCGAAGTCGACAGTGAGGGTTTTAAGCCGATTCTGTGTCACTATCGACATCGACTTCTCTTCGGCATGTATCGGACATTTACGAGTCATGGTGGAACTACTAGTGACTGGACAGTGGCGTAGCGTCCATTTATGAAAGTGATGCGTGGCATCCCTTCAAATGAATGTAATAAGTTTTTATTTAAGTGAGTCACCAACAAAATCTCTTATATTAAATAAAAGTTATGAAAATAGTTATTCAAATAATTAAATCCAATTTCAGTTATTGAATGTATATATTGGTCGAGTTTTATACATAACGGCTATGCAAAACGCTAAAAATAAAAATAAGTTGACAGCACGATGATACGAGTAATGCGACTGTCCTGGTCACATCTTGAACGCCGCCGAACGCGATCCGAGGCCCACGAATTATATATAGGCATGTGATTACGTCTCCATTGTGTCTAGTTCGCTGTTTTACGTCGGTAGGGGATGCGGTTTCCTAAACGCATCTCGTTCGTGGTACAAAATAAAATCTCGTAGCTCGTCACGATGAACGATTCTGCGTGCGACTAAAAGAATGGATCTTAACTTTAACAACTAACAGATACGTAACCTACATTTATTTCTTTTTTTTAAATTGATTTGAGTATGATTATGTTTTTAACCTGTTACATTTTTACACAGTTTATTTTAGTCTTCTAAAGAAAGGAAAAATGTTTATTGTGTTGGTTAAATGCTAACTGCAGTTACTTGTTACATATCCTTCTATTGACGCCACGCTATGCCGCTGTGACTGGATTTGCGTTTCGTCAAATGAACCGCTTGTCGTTTGTCATCAACGATAAAACAATCGTTTATGCTTTTGTCTTGTGTGTTGTGCTTTGGCTTTGCTCGTGTGACTCTATTTCGTTGTTTACCTTGACAGTATTAGAAAAACAGCCTTGATGAAGATGGCTCAGGCTATTATAAAATGGCAGTTTTTAGAACTTGAAAAATTTTTTTATTACAAAGAAACGGCTAAAATTAATAAATCGTAATTTTACAGTAACATTTTGACAAAAATTAATCTTGGACTCTGATATGGCATTAAAAGTGGGGTGTCGGTGTGGGGTATGGAATATGAGATCCAAATTTCGGTACGATTCATCAAAAAGTTTGGACAATATTGAATTTGTTTTACCCACGCATATTTATTTTACAATACTATACAGAGTATCAAAGACTCAAACTCTACACCTGATTAAAAAAATGGTAAAAGAATAATTTTAAATATTGCAAAATCATCTAACAATAAGGCCCTAATTTTGTGCTCTTATTGGCTCACTTGTTTCGATAATGATCAATTGGAACATATAATTTTTTTTATATAAAACGATGTTTTGAAAGAATATAATTAAACAATTCACACTATTAAATAAATGTTAAATTTGTCAACAAATTACATAATTGTAATATATGCGAATAGTACATAAACATATATAGGTAGAATTCTATATTTCATTTTTTGAGCCATGGAAGTCAGTCTATTTGAGCTGCATTTTGGGCATCAGGAAACTTGCAATGTCTTAAAATAACTTACATTAAAGTTTTTGATTCTTATCTTTTAAATAGTGTAAATTAGGTTCCTTAGTTGTTGGAAACAAAGGATCTGTGAATTTTAAAAGAAAAAACGGCTAACTTTGGCTCAAATTGACCTGTGATATTTTTTTTAATTTAGTGTACGGTATAGTAATACTAGCTTTTCAGACATGAAAAAACTTGTACGTAAAATTTTGCAACATGTAAATTTTTTTACCATTTTTTTTAATCAGGTATAGAGCTTGAGCCTTTTTCTTTGATATTCTGCCCATAGAATCCCCATAGAATTTCTAAATCTGTATAGCTGTAATATAGCATAGCAAAAAAATCTACGTGGAATAAACAAATTCAGTATTGTTTAAACTAAGTATTTTTATGATGAATTGTACCCAAATTTTGATCTCATATTCTGTACCAAGCATCGAGGTAGAATCCCACTACCTCGATGGTACCAAGAGACCCCATATCAGAGTCCTACATTCATTTTTATCACTGTTAAGGTAAAATATATTGCTTTTTATCGATTTTAGCCAGTTTTTTGGAATTTTCTAAACAAGCAATAAATTTTTCAAATTCTAGAAACGGCCATTTTATAGCTTAATGTATCTTCTTTGAGACACTTTGTCTTAAAAATACCTACTTACAGTTTAACACGTTTTACTCGTAATCACTGTAAGGACCGGTTTCTCAATGTCCAGTTAAATATGTATCTGCAAGATAACAGCAACTGTTAGATAAATTGTTTAAACAATTGAAGGTTAAACTTACGAAGTCATGTAAATCTTATCTGACAGTTGTATCCATAGCAACGCTATCTGGCAGATACCTATCTGACACTTTAACTGGACATTGAGAAACCAGCCCTTTGACAAAATACCTATGCCATTTTTACGCTTTATTTGTTTATAACTTTTATTTGTCCAAACATTTTACGCAGCAAACAGTTGGGTTTTGTTTCTGTAGGTAGATGTGACCCAAAAAAGCCGTCAGACTGCTGGGTAAATGAGTCTTACGAGAAAATCCTTATTTCCCCTGCAGTGTAATTTTTTTAGGCCGCCGCCGACCCTATTTGAATTTGACGTCGCGCCATCACTGATCCTTTTGCATGCCATCAGCGCCGGCGCCGGCGCCCATAAATATCAACTGCCAACAATGTCATTCTGAATAGAAAAGCCGATAGAGACGAACCAAGAGTTCATGTCGCGTCTTGTCGATGTCGATGACACTCAGACGTAGACTACAGTCGATATGTAGAATACTATACCACACAGAATCCGGCTGCAGGTCCGCTCTGGATTCAGCACTTGTAGAAATAGCCAAGTCATCTGCATATGCCACCCACATAGCAGTGACTTGGCCAGTCCTCCCGTAGTAGGGAATCCATGACCACATTCCAGAGGAATGGGCCTAGCACAGAGCCTTGCGGACAGCCTTTGCTCAACCGCTTTTGTATCCTGTCGTATTCCGAGCTATATGAAATAGTTCGGTCAGAGAGATAGCTATGAAGGAGGCCCAGAAGGTACCCCTGCATGCCACAATTACGCAACCTAGATAGTACAGATGGCCACCAAAGATTGTCGAACGCCCCAGAGATATCAACGAAGAGCACCATAACGTGCTTGCCACTTTGCCTTACGTGCCCAAGTAGGGTATCAATTGCATCTATGGTAGATCTATTTTTCCTGAACCCAAACTGACTATTATGAAAGAAACTGGCCTCCTCTTGAATACTGTAAAACCGTTGTAGCACCAAGCGTTCAAGGATCTTCCCTAGCTCGCTGAGCAGGGAGATCGGCCTGAGTGATTTTGGATCAGATGGATCCTTATCCTTTGACTTCAAGATAGTTACCAGTTTACCAGCTTTCCAGGCCCCGGGAAAATACCCGAGCCGGAGACAAGCGTTATACAATCTTAATAAGTTCTCCGCCAGAATGTGATATGACAGCACGACAAGTTTACCGTGTACCTCATCGGTACCAGGTGCCTTCCCTGGTTTTATTGACGACACTGCGAAATCAAGTTCCTCTTTATTAAATTCAACAACATCCTGCCTCCGCAGTAAGTTCCTACGATCATTGGCTACCTCAGATATGAGCTGAGTTTGAAACCGATTATCCTCGGATTCATGATCATCCGGCATAAGGTTGTGTAGGATCTCCTCCAGTCTATCACTGGGAAGAATCGTGAACGACCCATCAGACCTCTGCATAGAGGATCTGACGGCCACAGTCCCCATTCTAGAAGCCGCCATCTTGTAAACACACGACCACGGGTCGACCGACAGCTCCCGCTCCACAAAAGCCGCCCAAGAAAGGTTTTTAGCCCTAAAGACCAATCGTTTGTACTCCGAAAGGTCGGAGGTATACTGCGCATGAAACGCGTCGTGCTCCTCCCGATATCGGCATAATTGTCTCCATGCCTTCGCCTGAAGCGCTGAAATATCCTCCTAGAGGATCTGAGCCGGCTCCTATGGGCAGCCAACTGTTCGGTCCACCACGGGGTACGCGCGCCCCTGAGCTGACTGCGTCTGCAGGAGGAAGCTAAGATTGTGTGATAGCCCGATGTTAAACTCTGCACAAAGCTATCTACGCCATCAGCGTCGTTCAAGGATAGCTCATCCAGCTGACTACATACGTCAGTGGCTGCTTGTTCCAGTCGATTTAAGTTAACGTTATTTAGATTATACTTGGGAGTCACCTGATCTAAGCGCTGCCTCATCATCAGCAATTGCTGCCGCCCCCTCATCTACCGCTTCCCTCTCCTCCGCCGGAATTTCTGCCGCCCCCTCATCCACCGCTGCCTTCTCTTCCGCAATTGCTGCCGCCCCCCCATCTACCGCAGCCTCCACCTCCGGAATTGCTGCCGCCCCCCTCATCTACCGCTGCTTCCTCTTCCGGAATTGCTGCCGCCCCTTATGTACCACTGCCTTCTCCTCCACCGGAATTGCTGCCGCCCCCTCATGTACCACTGCCTTCTCTTCCTTAATTGTTGCCGCCCCCTCATCTACCGATGCCTCGTCTCCTGGAATTGCTGCGCCCTCTCATGTACCGCTGCCTTCCTTTCCTTAATTGTTGCCGCCCCCTCATCTACCGATGCCTCGTCTTCTGGAATTGCTGCCGCCCCCTCATGTACCAATGCGTCGTCTTCCGGAGTTGCTGCCGCCCCCTCATGTACCGCTGCCTTCTCTTCCGCAATTGCTACCGCCCCCTCATCTACCGCTGCCTCCACCTACGGAATTGCTGCCGCCCCCTTATCTACCGCTGCCTTCTCCTCCTCCGGAATTGCTGCCGCTCCCTCATGTACCGCTGCCTTCTCTTCCGCAATTGCTGCCGCCCCCCCCCATCTACCGCAGCCTCCACCTCCAGAATTGCTGCCGCCCCCTCATCTACCGCTGCCTCCTATTCCGGAATTGCTACCGCCCCCTTATCTATCGCTTCCTCCTCCTCCTCCTCCGGAATTGCTGCCGCCCCCTCATCTACCGACGCCTCGACTTCTGGAATTGCTGCCGCCACCCCATGCGCCGCTGCCTTCTCTTCCATAATTGCTGCCGCCCCCTCATCGACCGATGCCTCGTCTTCTGGAATTGCTGCCGCCCCTTCATGTACCGCTGCCTTCTCTTCCTTACTTGCTGCCGCCCCCTCATCTACCGATGCCTCGTCTTCTGGAATTGCTGCCGCCCCCCTCATGCACCGCTGCCTTCTCTTCCATAATTGCTGCCGCCCCCTCATCTACCGATGCCTCGTCTTCTGGAATTGCTGCCGCCCCCTCATGCACCGCTGCCTTCTCTTCCATAATTGCTGCCGCCCCCTCATCTACCGATGCCTCGTCTTCCGCAATTGCTGCCGCCCCCTCATCCACCGCTGCCTCCTCTTCCGGAATTGCTGCCGCCCCTTATGTACCATTGCCTTCTCCTCCGCCGGAATTTCTGCCGCCCCTCATATACCAATGCGTTCTCTTCCGGAGTTGCTCCCGCCCCCTCGTCTACCGCAGCCTCCACCTCCAGAATTGCTGCCGCCCCCTCATCTACCGCTTCCTTCTCCTCCTCCGGAATTGCTGCCGATCCCTCATTTACCGCTGCCTTCTCTTCCGCAATTTCTGCCGCCCCCCTCATCTACCGCTGCCTCCTATTCCGGAATTGATACCGCCCCCTTATCTATCGCTTTCTCCTCCTCCTCCTCCGGAATTGCTGCCACCCCCCTCATCTACTGACGCTTCGTCTTCTGGAATTGCTGCCGCCCCCTCATGCACCGCTGCCTTCTCTTCCATAATTGCTGCCGCCCCCTCATCTACCGATGCCTCGTCTTCTGGAATTGCTGCCGCCCCTCATGTGCCGCTGCCTTCCCGTCCTCAATTGCTGCCGCCCCCTCATGTACAGATGCCCCGTCTTCTGGAATTGCTGCCGCCCCCTCATGTATCGCTGCCTTCTCTTCCTTAATTGCTGCCGCCCCCTCAACTACCACTGCCTCCTCTTCAAAATTGCTGCCGCCCCCTTATCTATCGCTTCCTCCTCCTCCTCCGGAATTGCTGCCGCCCCCTTATCCACCGATGCCTCGTTTTCCGGAATTGCTGCCGCCCCCCTCATGTACCGATGCCTCCACCTCGGAATTGCTGCCGCCCTCATCTACCGATGGCTCGTCTTCCGAAATTGCTGCCGCCCCCTGATGTACCGTTGCCTTCTCTTCCGCAATTGGTGCCGCCCCCTCATCTAGCGCTTCCTTGGCTTCCGGAACTGCTGCCGCCCCCTATCTATAACTTCCTTCTCCTCCTCCGGAATTGCTGCCGCCCCCTCATCTACCGATGCCTCGTCTTCCGGAATTGCTGCCGCCCCCTCATGTACCGCTGCCATCTCTTCTGCAATTGCTGCCGCCCCCTCATCTACCGCTGTCTGCACCTCCGGAATTGCTGCCGCCTCCTTATCTGGCGCTGCCTTCTCTTCTGGAATTGCTGCCGCCCCATCATCTACCGATGCCTCGTTTTCCGGAATTGCTGCCGCCCCCTCATGTACCGCTGCCTTCTCCTCCTCCGGAATTGCTGCCGCCCCCTCATGTACCGCTGCCTGCTCTTCCGCAATTGCTGCCGCCCCCTCGTCTACTGCTGCCTCCTCTTCCGGAATTGCTACCGCCCCCTTATCTGCCGCTGCCTTCTCCTCCTCCGGAATTGCTGCCGCCCCCTCATGTACCGCAGCCTCCTCTTCCGCAATTGCCGCCGCCCCCATCTACCGCTGCCTCCACCTCCGGAATTGCTGCCGCTCCCTCATCTACCGCTGCCTTCTCCTCGTCCGGCATTTCTGCCGCTCCCTCATGTACCGCTGCCTTCTCTTCCGCAATTTCTGCCGCCCCTCGTCTACTGCTGCCTCCCCTTCCGGAATTGCTGCCGCCCCCTCATCTAGCGCTGCCTCGGCTTCCGCAATTGCTGCCGCCCCCTCATCTACCGCTGCCTCCACCTACGGAATTGCTGCCGCCCCCTCATGTACCGCTGCCTTCTCTTCCTTAGTTGCCACCGCCCCCTCATCTACCGATGCCTCGTCTTCTGGAATTGATGCCGCCCCCTCATCTACCGATGCCTCGTCTTCTGGAATTGCGGCCGCCCCCTCATGTACCGCTGCCTTCTCTTCCTTAATTGCTGCCGCCTCTTTATCTACCGCTGCCTGCTCCTCCTCCGGAATTGCTGCAGCCCCCTCATGTACCGCTACCTTCTCTTCCTTAATTGCCGCCGCCCCCTCATCTACCGATGCCTCGTCTTCTGGAATTGATGCCGCCCCCTCATCTACCGATGCCTCGTCTTCTGGAATTGCGGCCGCCCCCTCATGTACCGCTGCCTTCTCTTCCTTAATTGCTGCCGCCTCTTTATCTACCGCTGCCTGCTCCTCCTCCGGAATTGCTGCAGCCCCCTCATGTACCGCTACCTTCTCTTCCTTAATTGCCGCCGCCCCCTCATCTACCGATGCCTCGTCTTCTGGAATTGCTGCCGCCCCCTCATGTACCGTTGCCTTCTCTTCCTTAATTGCTGCCGCCTCTTTATCTACCGCTGCCTTCTCCTCCTCCGGAATTGCTGCCGCCCCCTCATGTACCGCTGCCTTCTCTTCCTGAATTGCTGCCGCCCCCTCATGTACCGCTGCCTTCTCTTCCTTAATGGTTGCCGCCCCCTCATCTACCGATGCCTCGTCTTTTGGAATTGCTGCCGCCCCCTCATGTACCGCTGCCTTCTCTTCCTTAATTGTTGCCGCCCCCTCATCCACCGATGCCTCGTCTTCTGGAATTGCTTCCGCCCCCTCATGTACCGCTGCCTTCTTTTCCTTAATTGCTGCCGCCCCCTCGTCTACCGATGCCTCGCCTTCTGGAATTGCTGCCGCCCCCTCATGTACCGCTGCCTTCTCTTCCTTAATTGCTGCCACCCACTCATGTACCGCTGCCTTCTCTTCCTTAATTGCCGCCGCCCTCTCATCTACCGATGCCTCGTCTTCTGGAATTGCTGCCGCCCCCTCATGTACCGCTGCCTTCTCTTCCTTAATTGCCGCCGCCCCCTCATCTACCGATGCCTCGTCTTCTGGAATTGCTGCCGCCCCCTCATGTACCGCTGCCTTCTCTTCCTTAATTGCCGCCGCCCCCTCATGTACCGATGCCTCGTCTTCTGGAATTGCTGCCGCCCCCTCATGTACCGCTGCCTTCTCTTCCTTAATTGCCGCCGCCCCCTCATCTACCGATGCCTCGTCTTCTGGAATTGCTGCCACCCCCTCATGTACCGCTGCCTTCTCTTCCTTAATTGTTGCCGCCCCCTCATCTACCGATGCCTCGTCTTCTGGAATTGCTGCCACCCCCTCATGTACCGCTGCCTTTTCTTCCTTAATTGTTGCCGCCCCCTCATCTACCGATGCCTCGTCTTCTGGAATTGCTGCCGCCCCCTCATGTACCGCTGCCTTCTCTTCCTTAAATGCCGCCGCCCCCTCATGTACCGATGCCTCGTCTTCTGGAATTGCTGCCGCCCCCTCATGTACCGCTGCCTCCTCTTCCTTAATTGCTGCCGCCCCCTCATCTACCGATGCCTCGTCTTCTGGAATTGCTGCCGCCCCCTCATGTACCGCTGCCTTCTCTTCCTTAATTGTTGCCGCCCCCTCATCTACCGATGCCTCGTCTTCTGGAATTGCTGTCGCCCCCTCATGTACCGCTGCCTTCTCTTCCTTAATTGCCGCCGCCCCCTCATGTACCGATGCCTCGTCTTCTGGAATTGCTGCCGCCCCCTCATGTACCGCTGCCTTCCCTTCCTTAATTGCTGCCGCCTCCTCATGTACCGATGCCTCGTCTTCTGGAATTGCTGCCGCCCCCTCATGTACCGCTGCCTCCTCTTCCTTAATTGCTGCCGCCCCCTCATCTACCGATGCCTCGTCTTCTGGAATTGCTTCCGCCCCCTCATGTACCGCTGCCTTCTTTTCTTTAATTGTTGCCGCCCCCTCATCTACCAATGCCTCGTCCTCTGGAATTGCTTCCGCCCCCTCATGTACCGCTGCCTTCTTTTCCTTAATTGTTGCCGCCCCCTCATCTACCGATGCCTCGTCTTCTGGAATTGCTTCCGCCCCCTCATGTACCGCTGCCTTCTTTTCCTTAATTCCTGCCACCCCCTCATGTACCGCTGCCTTCTCTTCCTTAATTGCTGCCGCCCTCTCATCTACCGATGCCTCGTCTTCTGGAATTGCTTCCGCCCCCTCATGTACCGCTGCCTTCTCTTCCTTAATTGCTGCCACCCCCTCATGTACCGCTGCCTTCTCTTCCTTAATTGCTGCCGCCCTCTCATCTACCGATGCCTCGTCTTCTGGAATTGCTGCCGCCCCCTCATGTACCACAATTACTCACTGGTGAATTACTTCTATTTAGTCAGGGGTTAGGTGTAAGAGTAGCACTGTTGCTAAATCTCGCCCCTTGATAAATTGTGTTAATTGTTTTTTTGCATTAATACAATAAAGACGTTTATTTATTTATTTATTTGTTTATGTACCGCTGCCTTCTCTTCCTCAATTGCTGCCGCCCCCTCATGTACCGCTGCCTTCTCTTCCTTAATTGTTGCCGCCCCCTCATCTACCGATGCCTCGTCTTCTGGAATTGCTGTCGCCCCCTCATGTACCGCTGCCTTCTCTTCCTTAATTGCCGCCGCCCCTCATGTACCGATGCCTCGTCTTCTGGAATTGCTGCCGCCCCCTCATGTATCACAATTACTCACTGGTGAATTACTTCTATTTAGTCAGGGGTTAGGTGTAAGAGTAGCACTGTTGCTAAATCTCGCCCCTTGATAAATTGTGTTAATTGTCTTTTTGCATTAATACAATAAAGACGTTTATTTATTTATTTATTTGTTTATGTACCGCTGCCTTCCCTTCCTCAATTGCTGCCGCCCCCTCATGTACCGCTGCCTTCTCTTCCTTAATTGCTGCCGCCCCCTCATCTACCGATGCCTCGTCTTCTGGAATTGCTGCCGCCCCCTCATGTATCGCTGCCTTCTCTTCCTTAATTGCTGCCGCCCTCTCATGTACCGATGCCTCGTCTTCTGGAATTGCTGCCGCCCCCTCATGTACCACAATTACACACTGGTGAATTGCTTCTATTTAGTCAGGGGTTAGGTGTAAGAGTAGCACTGTTGCTAAATCTCGCCCCTTGATAAATTGTGTTAATTGTTTTTTTGCATTAATACAATAAAGACGTTTATTTATTTATTTATTTGTTTATCTACCACTGCATTCTCTTCCTTGATTGCTGCCGGCCCTCATACCGCTGCCTCCACTTCCTTAATTGTTGCCGCCCCCTCATCTACCGATGCCTCGTCTTCCAAAATTGCTGCCGCCCCCTCATGTACCGCTGCCTTCTCTTCCTTAATTGCTGCCGCCCCCTCATGTACCGCTGCCTTCTCTTCCTTAATTGTTGCCGCACCCTCATCTACCGATGCCTCGTCTTCTGGAATTGCTGCCGCCCCCTCATGTACCGCTGCCTTCTCTTCCTTAATTGCTGCCGCCCCCTCATGTACCGCTGTCTTGTCTTCCTTAATTGTTGCCGCCCCCTCATCTACCGATGCCTCGTCTTCTGGAATTGCTGCCGCCCCCTCATCTACCGATGCCTTGCCTTCTGGAATTGCTGCCGCCCCCTCATGTACCGCTGCCTTCTTTTCCTTAAGTGCTGCCGCCCCCTCATCTACCGATGCCTCGTCTTCTGGAATTGCTGCCACCCCCTCATGTACCGCTGCCTTTTCTTCCTTAATTGTTGCCGCCCCCTCATCTACCGATGCCTCGTCTTCTGGAATTGCTGCCGCCCCCTCATGTACCGCTGCCTTCTCTTCCTTAATTGCTGCCGCCCTCTCATCTACCGATGCCTCGTCTTCTGGAATGGCCGCCGCCCCCTCATGTACCGCTGCCTTCTTTTCGTTAAGTGCTGCCGCCCCCTCATCTACCGGTGCCTCGTCTTCTGGAATTGCTGTCGCCCCCTCATGTATCGCTGCCTTCTCTTCCTTAATTGCTGCCGCCCTCTCATGTACCGATGCCTCGTCTTCTGGAATTGCTGCCGCCCCCTCATGTACCACAATTACACACTGGTGAATTGCTTCTATTTAGTCAGGGGTTAGGTGTAAGAGTAGCACTGTTGCTAAATCTCGCCCCTTGATAAATTGTGTTAATTGTTTTTTTGCATTAATACAATAAAGACGTTTATTTATTTATTTATTTGTTTATCTACCACTGCATTCTCTTCCTTAATTGCTGCCGGCCCTCATACCGCTGCCTCCACTTCCTTAATTGTTGCCGCCCCCTCATCTACCGATGCCTCGTCTTCTAAAATTGCTGCCGCCCCCTCATGTACCGCTGCCTTCTCTTCCTTAATTGCTGCCGCCCCCTCATGTACCGCTGCCTTCTCTTCCTTAATTGTTGCCGCACCCTCATCTACCGATGCCTCGTCTTCTGGAATTGCTGCCGCCCCCTCATGTACCGCTGCCTTCTCTTCCTTAATTGCTGCCGCCCCCTCATGTACCGCTGCCTTGTCTTCCTTAATTCTTGCCGCCCCCTCATCTACCGATGCCTCGTCTTCTGGAATTGCTGCCGCCCCCTCATCTACCGATGCCTTGCCTTCTGGAATTGCTGCCGCCCCCTCATGTACCGCTGCCTTCTTTTCCTTAAGTGCTGCCGCCCCTCATCTACCGATGCCTCGTCTTCTGGAATTGCTGCCACGCCCTCATGTACCGCTGCCTTTTCTTCCTTAATTGTTGCCGCCCCCTCATCTACCGATGCCTCGTCTTCTGGAATTGCTGCCGCCCCCTCATGTACCGCTGCCTTCTCTTCCTTAATTGCTGCCGCCCCCTCATCTACCGATGCCTCGTCTTCTGGAATTGCTGCCACCCCCTCATGTACCGCTGCCTTTTCTTCCTTAATTGTTGCCGCCCCCTCATCTACCGATGCCTCGTCTTCTGGAATTGCTGCCGCCCCCTCATGTACCGCTGCCTTCTCTTCCTTAATTGCTGCCGCCCTCTCATCTACCGATGCCTCGTCTTCTGGAATTGCCGCCGCCCCCTCATGTACCGCTGCCTTCTTTTCGTTAAGTGCTGCCGCCCCCTCATCTACCGGTGCCTCGTCTTCTGGAATTGCTGTCGCCCCCTCATGTATCGCTGCCTTCTCTTCCTTAATTGCTGCCGCCCTCTCATGTACCGATGCCTCGTCTTCTGGAATTGCTGCCGCCCCCTCATGTACCACAATTACACACTGGTGAATTGCTTCTATTTAGTCAGGGGTTAGGTGTAAGAGTAGCACTGTTGCTAAATCTCGCCCCTTGATAAATTGTGTTAATTGTTTTTTTGCATTAATACAATAAAGACGTTTATTTATTTATTTATTTGTTTATCTACCACTGCATTCTCTTCCTTAATTGCTGCCGGCCCTCATACCGCTGCCTCCACTTCCTTAATTGTTGCCGCCCCCTCATCTACCGATGCCTCGTCTTCTAAAATTGCTGCCGCCCCCTCATGTACCGCTGCCTTCTCTTCCTTAATTGCTGCCGCCCCCTCATGTACCGCTGCCTTCTCTTCCTTAATTGTTGCCGCACCCTCATCTACCGATGCCTCGTCTTCTGGAATTGCTGCCGCCCCCTCATGTACCGCTGCCTTCTCTTCCTTAATTGCTGCCGCCCCCTCATGTACCGCTGCCTTGTCTTCCTTAATTCTTGCCGCCCCCTCATCTACCGATGCCTCGTCTTCTGGAATTGCTGCCGCCCCCTCATCTACCGATGCCTTGCCTTCTGGAATTGCTGCCGCCCCCTCATGTACCGCTGCCTTCTTTTCCTTAAGTGCTGCCGCCCCTCATCTACCGATGCCTCGTCTTCTGGAATTGCTGCCACCCCCTCATGTACCGCTGCCTTTTCTTCCTTAATTGTTGCCGCCCCCTCATCTACCGATGCCTCGTCTTCTGGAATTGCTGCCGCCCCCTCATGTACCGCTGCCTTCTCTTCCTTAATTGCTGCCGCCCTCTCATCTACCGATGCCTCGTCTTCTGGAATTGCCGCCGCCCCCTCATGTACCGCTGCCTTCTTTTCGTTAAGTGCTGCCGCCCCCTCATCTACCGGTGCCTCGTCTTCTGGAATTGCTGCCGCCCCCTCATGTACCGCTGCCTTCTCTTCCTTAATTGTTGCCGCCCCCTCATCTACCGATGCCTCGTCTTCTGGAATTGCTGCCGCCCCCTCATGTACCGCTGCCTTCTCTTCCTTAATTGCTGCCGCCCTCTCATCTACCGATGCCTCGTCTTCTGGAATTGCTGCCGCCCCCTCATGTACCGCTGCCTTCTTTTCCTTAAGTGCTGCCGCCCCCTCATCTACCGATGCCTCGTCTTCTGGAATTGCTGCCGCCCCCTCATGTACCGCTGCCTTCTCTTCCTTAATTGCTGCCGCCCTCTCATCTACCGATGCCTCGTCTTCTGGAATTGCTGCCGCCCCCTCATGTACCGCTGCCTTCTCTTCCTTAATTATTGCCGCCTCCTCATCTACCGATGCCTCGTCTTCTGGAATTGCTCCCGCCCCCTCATGTACCGCTGCCTTCTTTTCCTTAATTGCTGCCGCCCCCTCATCTACCGATGCCTCGTCTTCTGGAATTGCTGCCGCCCCCTCATGTACCGCTGCCTTCTCTTCCTTAATTGTTGCCGCCCCCTCATCTACCGATGCCTCGTCTTCTGGAATTGCTGTCGCCCCCTCATGTACCGCTGCCTTCTCTTCCTTAATTGCCGCCGCCCCCTCATGTACCGATGCCTCGTCTTCTGGAATTGCTGCCGCCCCCTCATGTACCGCTGCCTTCCCTTCCTTAATTGCTGCCGCCTCCTCATGTACCGATGCCTCGTCTTCTGGAATTGCTGCCGCCCCCTCATGTACCGCTGCCTCCTCTTCCTTAATTGCTGCCGCCCCCTCATCTACCGATGCCTCGTCTTCTGGAATTGCTTCCGCCCCCTCATGTACCGCTGCCTTCTTTTCTTTAATTGTTGCCGCCCCCTCATCTACCGATGACTCGTCTTCTGGAATTGCTTCCGCCCCCTCATGTACCGCTGCCTTCTTTTCCTTAATTGTTGCCGCCCCCTCATCTACCGATGCCTCGTCTTCTGGAATTGCTTCCGCCCCCTCATGTACCGCTGCCTTCTTTTCCTTAATCGCTGCCACCCCCTCA
Organism: Callosobruchus maculatus; assembly: GCA_951848785.1. Lineage (NCBI taxonomy): Eukaryota > Metazoa > Arthropoda > Insecta > Coleoptera > Chrysomelidae > Callosobruchus > Callosobruchus maculatus. Next base: position 54,416 of record CATOUR010000463.1, read on the forward strand.
TGTACCGCTGCCTTCTCTTCCTTAATTGCTGCCGCCCTCTCATCTACCGATGCCTCGTCTTCTGGAATTGCTTCCGCCCCCTCATGTACCGCTGCCTTCTTTTCCTTAATTGCTGCCACCCCCTCATGTACCGCTGCCTTCTCTTCCTTAATTGCTGCCGCCCTCCCATCTACCGATGCCTCGTCTTCTGGAATTGCTTCCGCCCCCTCATGTACCGCTGCCTTCTCTTCCTTAATTGCTGCCACCCCCTCATGTACCGCTGCCTTCTCTTCCTTAATTGCTGCCGCCCTCTCATCTACCGATGCCTCGTCTTCTGGAATTGCTGCCGCCCCCTCATGTACCACAATTACTCACTGGTGAATTACTTCTATTTAGTCAGGGGTTAGGCGTAAGAGTAGCACTGTTGCTAAATCTCGCCCCTTGATAAATTGTGTTAATTGTTTTTTTGCATTAATACAATAAAGACGTTTATTTATTTATTTATTTGTTTATGTACCGCTGCCTTCTCTTCCTCAATTGCTGCCGCCCCCTCATGTACCGCTGCCTTCTCTTCCTTAATCGTTGCCGCCCCCTCATCTACCGATGCCTCGTCTTCTGGAATTGCTGTCGCCCCCTCATGTACCGCTGCCTTCTCTTCCTTAATTGCCGCCGCCCCTCATGTACCGATGCCTCGTCTTCTGGAATTGCTGCCGCCCCCTCATGTACCACAATTACTCACTGGTGAATTACTTCTATTTAGTCAGGGGTTAGGTGTAAGAGTAGCACTGTTGCTAAATCTCGCCCCTTGATAAATTGTGTTAATTGTCTTTTTGCATTAATACAATAAAGACGTTTATTTATTTATTTATTTGTTTATGTACCGCTGCCTTCCCTTCCTCAATTGCTGCCGCCCCCTCATGTACCGCTGCCTTCTCTTCCTTAATTGCTGCCGCCCCCTCATCTACCGATGCCTCGTCTTCTGGAATTGCTGCCGCCCCCTCATGTATCGCTGCCTTCTCTTCCTTAATTGCTGCCGCCCTCTCATGTACCGATGCCTCGTCTTCTGGAATTGCTGCCGCCCCCTCATGTACCACAATTACACACTGGTGAAATGCTTCTATTTAGTCAGGGTTTAGGTGTAAGAGTAGCACTGTTGCTAAATCTCGCCCCTTGATAAATTGTGTTTATTGTTTTTTTGCATTAATACAATAAAGACGTTTATTTATTTATTTATTTGTTTATCTACCGCTGCATTCTCTTCCTTAATTGCTGCCGCCCCCTCATGTACCGCTGCCTTCTCTTCCTTAATTGCTGCCGCCCCCTCATGTACCGCTGCCTTCTCTTCCTTAATTGTTGCCGCACCCTCATCTACCGATGCCTCGTCTTCTGGAATTGCTGCCGCCCCCTCATGTACCGCTGCCTTCTCTTCCTTAATTGCTGCCGCCCCCTCATGTACCGCTGCCTTGTCTTCCTTAATTATTGCCGCCCCTCATCTACCGATGCCTCGTCTTCTGGAATTGCTGCCGCCCCCTCATCTACCGATGCCTTCTCTTCCTTAATTGCTGCCGCCCCCTCATGTACCGCTGCCTTCTCTTCCTTGATTGTTGCCGCCCCCTCATCTACCGATGCCTCGTCTTCTGGAATTGCTGCCGCCCCCTCATGAACCGCTGCCTTCTCTTCCTTAATTGTTGCCGCCCCCTCATCTACCGATGCCTCGTCTTCTGGAATTGCTGCCGCCCCCTCATGTACCGCTGCCTTCTCTTCCTCAATTGCTGCCGCCCCCACATCTACCGATGCCTCGTCTTCTTCTGGAATTGCTGCCGCCCCCTCATGTACCGCTGCCTTCTCTTCCTTAATTGCTGCCGCCCCCTCATGTACCGATGCCTCGTCTTCTGGAATTGCTGCCGCCCCCTCATGTACCGCTGCCTTCTCTTCCTTAATTGCTGCCGCCCCCTCATGTACCGATACCTCGTCTTCCGGAATTGCTGCCGCCCCCTCATGTACCGCTGCCTTCTCTTCCTTAATTGCTGCCGCCCCCTCATGTACCGATGCCTTCTCTTCCTTAATTGCTGCCGCCCCCTCATTTACCGATGCCTCGTCTTCTGGAATTGCTGCCGCCCCCTCATGTACCGCTGCCTTCTCTTCCTTAATTGTTGCCGCCCCCTCATCTACCGATGCCTCGTCTTCTGGAATTGCTGCCGCCCCCTCATGTACCGCTGCCTTCTCTTCCTTAATTGCTGCCGCCCCCTCATGTACCGCTGCCTTCTCCTCCTTGATTGTTGCCGCCCCCTCATCTACCGATGCCTCGTCTTCTGGAATTGCTGCCGCCCCCTCATGAACCGCTGCCTTCTCTTCCTTAATTGTTGCCGCCCCCTCATCTACCGATGCCTCGTCTTCTGGAATTGCTGCCGCCCCCTCATGTACCGCTGCCTTCTCTTCCTCAATTGCTGCCGCCCCCACATCTACCGATGCCTCGTCTTCTTCTGGAATTGCTGCCGCCCCCTCATGTACCGCTGCCTTCTCTTCCTTAATTGCTGCCGCCCCCTCATGTACCGATGCCTCGTCTTCTGGAATTGCTGCCGCCCCCTCATGTACCGCTGCCTTCTCTTCCTTAATTGCTGCCGCCCCCTCATGTACCGATACCTCGTCTTCCGGAATTGCTGCCGCCCCCTCATGTACCGCTGCCTTCTTTTCCTTAATTGCTGCCACCCCCTCATGTACCGCTGCCTTCTCTTCCTTAATTGCTGCCGCCCTCTCATCTACCGATGCCTCGTCTTCTGGAATTGCTTCCGCCCCCTCATGTACCGCTGCCTTCTCTTCCTTAATTGCTGCCACCCCCTCATGTACCTCTGCCTTCTCTTCCTTAATTGCTGCCGCCCTCTCATCTACCGATGCCTCGTCTTCTGGAATTGCTGCCGCCCCCTCATGTACCGCTGCCTTCTCTTCCTTAATTGCTGCCGCCTCCTCATGTACCGATGCCTCGTCTTCTGGAATTGCTTCCGCCCCCTCATGTACCGCTGCCTTCTTTTCTTTAATTGTTGCCGCCCCCTCATCTACCGATGCCTCGTCTTCTGGAATTGCTGCCGCCCCCTCATGTACCACAATTACTCACTGGCGAATTACTTCTATTTAGTCAGGGGTTAGGTGTAAGAGTAGCACTGTTGCTAAATCTCGCCCCTTGATAAATTGTGTTAATTGTTTTACTTCCCACACCGATAGGTGAGGGGAGTATTGTGATCGCGAAAATTTTCGATTTTGAGATAATACACTTTTTGGGCGTTTCATGATGTCTACATAACGAAAATCCATGTCACTCATTTCCGTCGGTCTGTCTGTCTGTCGGTCTGTCGGTCTGTCGGTCTGTCTGTACGCGTTTTTGTGTCCTCGTAATCTCAGTAACCGCTGCATGGATTGTGATGAAATTTGGGCAGCGATATGCTGGGGGGTCGTAGTAGGTAATGTTCTTATAATTTTGAAAATCGGTGCAGGGGCGGCGGAGTAATTAGCAAAAAACAAAAAAAATTAGATATTCCTCAAACTTCGTTTTTAGGCGTTTTAGAGGTTCCTGATCATTTTTTACTTTTTTTTGGGTGGGGGTGAAATTGGGATGGTTGGGGGGTGGGGGGTTGTAAAATTGAAAAATTTGTTGCTTTCATAATAGACTGTCCACTGACCCATGAAGGAAGACCCAGCAACATAAATAACTTTTTTAGGTCCATGCGAACATTGCCTTGCCTATTGCAGAAACCAAAGGACTTAGAATTTTTTCTGGTGTAAACATACGAGAGTATTGCTTTAGATCCTTCTATATTGTATTACAAGGAAACTGTTGAATTGATGTTAATGAAATTTTGACACAGTATTACTACCGTGGCGAGGATGGAAAACGCGTATGGTTTTTATAAATCGTGCCAGTGGCGGTGCAGAAATAATAAAAAAAGTAAAAGAATAAAAACAGCTCAAACTTCGTTTTTAAACGTTTTAAAGGTTCCTGATCATTTTCTGCGTTTTTTTTGGGTGGGGTGAAATTGGGGTGGTTAGGGGGTGGGGGGTTGAAAAACTGAAAAATTTCTTGTATTCATAATAGGCTGTCCACTAGCCTGTGAAGGAAGAGCTAGCGACATAAATAAACTTTTTAGGTCCATCCGAACATTGCCTAGCGTATTACGGAAACTAAGGGAATTTTCTTTATACATACATACGAGTATTTATTGCTTTAGATCTTTTTGTACTTTGTAACGTGGACACTATTAAATTGATTCTAATTAAATTTTGACACAGTATTATTACCGTGGTGAGGATGGAAAACGCCTCGGAAAACGCGTATGTTTGTTAAATATAGTGCCAGTGGCAGCGTATATAGCAATAATCAAAAAACTAAAAGTTTGAAAACAACTCAAACTTCGTTTTTAGATGGTTTAGGCTGTCCATTGACCTCTGAAGGAAAGACTTAGCGGCATAAGACAATTTTAGGGGAGGAAAGGCTGCCGATGATTTGGTTGCAAGGAGATCTCAGACTAAAGCTTCATGCTATGGGAAAATAGTAAACTGATATCACAGTAATGTGTGGGAAGTACTGAGTCAATCAACTTGACTCCATTTTTTTTGCATTAATACAATAAAGACGTTTATTTATTTATTTATTTGTTTATGTACCGCTGCCTTCTCTTCCTCAATTGCTGCCGCCCCCTCATGTACCGCTGCCTTCTCTTCCTTAATTGTTGCCGCCCCCTCATCTACCGATGCCTCGTCTTCTGGAATTGCTGTCGCCCCCTCATGTACCGCTGCCTTCTCTTCCTTAATTGCCGCCGCCCCTCATGTACCGATGCCTCGTCTTCTGGAATTGCTGCTGCCCCCTCATGTACCACAATTACTCACTGGTGAATTACTTCTATTTAGTCAGGGGTTAGGTGTAAGAGTAGTACTGTTGCTAAATCTCGCCCCTTGATAAATTGTGTTAATTGTTTTTTTGCATTAATACAATAAAGACGTTTATTTATTTATTTATTTGTTTATGTACCGCTGCCTTCCCTTCCTCAATTGCTGCCGCCCCCTCATGTACCGCTGCCTTCTCTTCCTTAATTGTTGCCGCCCCCTCATGTACCGCTGCCTTCTCTTCCTTAATTGCTGCCGCCCCCTCATGTACCGATGCCTCGTCTTCTGGAATTGCTGCCGCCCCCTCATGTACCGCTGCCTTCTCTTCCTTAATTGTTGCCGCCCCCTCATCTACCGATGCTTCGTCTTCTGGAATTGCTGTCGCCCCCTCATGCACCGCTGCATTCTCTTCCTTAATTGCCGCCGCCCCCTCATGTACCGATGCCTCGTCTTCTGGAATTGCTGCCGCCCCCTCATGTACCGCTGCCTTCTCTTCCTTAATTGTTGCCGCCCCCTCATGTACCGCTGCCTTCTCTTCCTTAATTGCTGCCGCCCCCTCATGTACCGATGCCTCGTCTTCTGGAATTGCTGCCGCCCCCTCATGTACCGCTGCCTTCTCTTCCTTAATTGTTGCCGCCCCCTTATCTACCGCTGCCTCGTCTTCTGGAATTGCCGCCGCCTCGTCATGTACCGCTGCATTCTCTCCCTTAATTGCTGCCGGCCCCTCATACCGCTGCCTCCTCTTCCGCAATTGCTGCCGCCCCCTCATGTACCGATGCCTCGTCTTCTGGAATTGCTGCCGCCCCCTCATGTACCGCTGCCTCCTCTTCCTTAATTGCTGCCGCCCCCTCATCTACCGATGCCTCGTCTTCTGGAATTGCTTCCGCCCCCTCATGTACCGCTGCCTTCTTTTCCTTAATTGCTGCCGCCCCCTCATCTACCGATGCCTCGCCTTCTGGAATTGCTGCCGCCCCCTCATGTACCGCTGCCTCCTCTTCCTTAATTGCTGCCGCCCCCTCATCTACTGATGCCTCGTCTTCTGGAATTGCTTCCGCCCCCTCATGTACCGCTGCCTTCTTTTCCTTTATTGCTGCCGCCCCCTCATCTAACGATGCCTCGTCTTCTGGAATTGCTTCCGCCCCCTCATGTACCGCTGCCTTCTTTTCCTTAATTGCTGCCGCCCCCTCATCTACCGATGCCTCGCCTTCTGGAATTGCTGCCGCCCCCTCATGTACCGCTGCCTCCTCTTCCTTAATTGCTGCCGCCCCCTCATCTACTGATGCCTCGTCTTCTGGAATTGCTTCCGCCCCCTCATGTACCGCTGCCTTCTTTTCCTTTATTGCTGCCGCCCCCTCATCTAACGATGCCTCGTCTTCCGGAATTGCTGCCGTCCCCTCATGTACCGGTGCCTGCTCTTCCTTAATTGCTGCCGCCCCCTCATCTACCGATGCCTCGCCTTCTGGAATTGCTGCCGCCCCCTCATGTACCGCTGCCTCCTCTTCCTTAATTGCTGCCGCCCCCTCATCTACTGATGCCTCGTCTTCTGGAATTGCTTCCGCCCCCTCATGTACCGCTGCCTTCTTTTCCTTTATTGCTGCCGCCCCCTCATCTAACGATGCCTCGTCTTCCGGAATTGCTGCCGTCCCCTCATGTACCGGTGCCTCCTCTTCCTTAATTGCTGCCGCCCCCTCATCTACTGATGCCTCGTCTTCTGGAATTGCTTCCGCCCCCTCATGTACCGCTGCCTTCTTTTCCTTTATTGCTGCCGCCCCCTCATCTAACGATGCCTCGTCTTCCGGAATTGCTGCCGTCCCCTCATGTACCGGTGCCTGCTCTTCCTTAATTGCTGCCGCCCCCTTATCTACCGCTGCCTCGTCTTCCGCAATTGCTGCCGCCCCCTCATGTACCGATGCCTCGTCTTCTGGAATTGCTGCCGCCCCCTCATGTACCGCTGCCTTCTCGTCCTTAATTGGTGCCGCCCCCTCATCTAACGATGCCTCGTCTTCTGGAATTGCTGCCGCCCCCTCATGTACCGGTGCCCTCTCTTCCTTAATTGCTGCCGCCGCCTTATCTACCGATGCCTCGTCTTCTGGAATCGCCGCCGGCCCCTCATGTGCCGGTGCCTTGTCTTCCTTAATTGCTGCCGCCCCCTTATCTACCGCTGCCTCGTCTTCTGGAATTGCTGCCGCCCCCTCATGTACCGCTGTCTTGTCTTCCTTAATTGCTGCCGCCCCCTCATCTACCGATGCCTCGTCTTCTGGAATTGCCGCCGCCCCCTCATGTACCGCTGCATTCTCTTCCTTAATTGCTGCCGGCCCCTCATACCGCTGCCTCCTCTTCCGCAATTGCTGCCGCCCCCTCATGTACCGCTGCCTTCTCTTCCTTAATTGGTGCCGCCCCCTCATCTAACGATGCCTCGTCTTCTGGAATTGCCGCCGCCCCTCATGTACCGCTGCATTCTCTTCCTTAATTGCTGCCGGCCCCTCATCTACCGCTGCCTCCTCTTCCGCAATTGCTGCCGCCCCCTCATGTACCGATGCCTCGTCTTCCTTAATTGTTGCCGGCCCCTCATATCGCTGCCTCCTCTTCCGCAATTGCTGCCGCCCCCTCATGTACCGCTGCCTTCTCTTCCTTAATTGGTGCCGCCCCCTCATCTAACGATGCCTCGTCTTCTGGAATTGCTGTCGCCCCCTCATGTACCGCTGCCTTCTCTTCCTTAATTGCCGCCGCCCCTCATGTACCGATGCCTCGTCTTCTGGAATTGCTGCCGCCCCCTCATGTACCACAATTACTCACTGGTGAATTACTTCTATTTAGTCAGGGGTTAGGTGTAAGAGTAGCACTGTTGCTAAATCTCGACCCTTGATAAATTGTGTTAATTGTTTTTTTGCATTAATACAATAAAGACGTTTATTTATTTATTTATTTATTTGTTCATGTACCGCTGCCTTCCCTTCCTCAATTGCTGCCGCCCCCTCATGTACCGCTGCCTTCTCTTCCTTAATTGCCGCCGCCCCCTCATGTACCGATGCCTCGTCTTCTGGAATTGCTGCCGCCCCCTCATGTACCACAATTACTCACTGGTGAATTACTTCTATTTAGTCAGGGGTTAGGTGTAAGAGTAGCACTGTTGCTAAATCTCGCCCCTTGATAAATTGTGTTAGTTGTTTTTTTGCATTAATACAATAAAGACGTTTATTAATTTATTTATTTGTTTATGTACCGCTGCCTTCCCTTCCTCAATTGCTGCCGCCCCCTCATGTACCGCTGCCTTCTCTTCCTTAATTGTTGCCGCCCCCTCATCTACCGATGCCTCATCTTCTGGAATTGCTGTCGCCCCCTCATTTACCGCTGCCTTCTCTTCCTTAATTGCCGCCGCCCCCTCATGTACCGATGCCTCGTCTTCTGGAATTGCTGCCGCCCCCTCATGTACCGCTGACTCCTCTTCCTTAATTGCTGCCGCCCCCTCATCTACCGATGCCTCGTCTTCTGGAATTGTTTCCGCCCCCTCATGTACCGCTGCCTTCTTTTCCTTAATTGCTGCCGCCCCCTCATCTACCCATGCCTCGCCTTCTTGAATTGCTGCCGCCCCCTCATCTAACGATGCCTCGTCTTCCGGAGTTGCTGCCGCCCCTCATGTACTGCTGCCTCCTCTTCCGCAATTGCTGCCGCCCCCTCATCTACCGATGCCTCGTCTTCTGGAATTGCTTCCGCCCCCTCATGTACCGGTGCCTTCTCTTCCTTAATTGCTGCCGCCCCCTTATCTACCGCTGCCTCTTCTTCTGGAATTGCTGCCGCCCCCTCACGTACCGCTGCCTTCTTTTCCTTAATTGCTGCCGCCCCCTCATCTAACGATGCCTCGTCTTCCGGAATTGCCGCCGCCCCCTCATGTACCGCTGCATTCTCTTCCTTAATTGCTGCCGGCCCATCATACCGCTGCCTCCTCTTCCGCAATTGCTGCCGCCCCCTCATCTACCGATGCCTCGTCTTCTGGAATTGCTTCCGCCCCCTCATGTACCGGTGCCTTCTCTTCCTTAATTGTTGCCGCCCCCTCATCTAACGATGCCTCGTCTTCTGGAATTGCTGCCGCCCCCTCATGTACCGGTGCCTGCCCTTCCTTAATTGCTGCCGCCCCCTTATCTACCGCTGCCTCGTCTTCTGGAATTGCCGCCGCCTCGTCATGTACCGCTGCATTCTCTCCCTTAATTGCTGCCGGCCCCTCATACCGCTGCCTCCTCTTCCGCAATTACTGCCGCCCCCTCATGCACCGATGCCTCGTCTTCTGGAACTGCTGCCGCCCCCTCATGTACCGCTGCCTTCTCTTCCTTAATTGGTGCCGCCCCCTCATCTAACCATGCCTCGTCTTCTGGAATTGCTGCCGCCCCCTCATGTACCGGTGCCTTCTCTTCCTTAATTGCTGCCGCCTCCTTATCTACCGCTGCCTCGTCTTCTGGAATCGCCGCCGGCCCCTCATGTACCGGTGCCTTGTCTTCCTTAATTGCTGCCGCCCCCTTATCTACCGATGCCTCGTCTTCTGGAATTGCTGCCGCCCCCTCATGTACCGCTGCCTTGTCTTCCTTAATTGCTGCCGCCCCCTCATCTACCGATGCCTCGTCTTTTGGAATTGCTGCCGCCCCCTCATGTACCGGTGCCTTCTCTTCCTTAATTGCTGCCGCCCCCTATCTACCGATGCCTCGTCTACTGGAATTGCCGCCGCCCCCTCATGTACCGCTGCATTCTCTTCCTTAATTGCTGCCGGCTCCTCATACTGGTGCCTCCTCTTCCGCAATTGCTGCCGCCCCCTCATCTAACGATGCCTCGTCTTCTGGAATTGCTGCCGCGCCCTCATGTACCGGTGCCTTGTCTTCCTTATTTGCCGCCGCCCCCTTATCTACCGCTGCCTCGTCTTCTGGAATTGCTGCCGCCCCCTCATGTACCGCTGCATTCTCTTCCTTAATTGCTGCCGGCCCCTCATCTACCGCTGCCTCCTCTTCCGCAATTGCTGCCGCCCCCTCATGTACCGATGCCTCGTCTTCCGTAATGGCGGCCGCCCCCTCATGTACCGCTGCATTCTCTTCCTTAATTGCTGCCGGCCCCTCATCTACCGCTGCCTCCTCTTCCGCAATTGCTGCCGCCCTCTCATCTACCGATGCCTCGTCTTCTGGAATTGCTGCCGCCCCCTCATGTACCTGTGCCTTCTCTTCCTTAATTGCCGCCGCCCCCTCATGTACCGCTGCATTCTCTTCCTTAATTGCTGCCGGCTCCTCATACTGGTGCCTCCTCTTCCGCAATTGCTGCCGCCCCCTCATCTTACGATGCCTCGTCTTCTGGAATTGCTGCCGCGCCCTCATGTGCCGGTGCCTTGTCTTCCTTATTTGCTGCCGCCCCCTTATCTACCGGTGCCTCGTCTTCTGGAATTGCTGTCGCCCCCTCATGTACCGCTGCATTCTCTTCCTTAATTGCTGCCGGCCCCTCATCTACCGCTGCCTCCTCTTCCGCAATTGCTGCCGCCCCCTCATGTACCGATGCCTCGTCTTCCGTAATGGCTGTCGCCCCCTCATGTACCGCTGCATTCTCTTCCTGAATTGCTGCCGGCCCCTCATCTACCGCTGCCTCCTCTTCCGCAATTGCTGCCGCCCTCTCATCTACCGATGCCTCGTCTTCTGGAATTGCTGCCGCCCCCTCATGTACCGGTGGCTTCTCTTCCTTAATTGCTGCCGCCCCCTTATCTACCGATGCCTCGTCTTCTGGAATTGCCGCCGCCCCCTCATGTACCGCTGCATTCTCTTCGTTAATTGCTGCCGGCTCCTCATACTGGTGCCTCCTCTTCCGCAATTGCTGCCGCCCGCTCATCTAACGATGCCTCGTCTTCTGGGATTGCCGCCGCCCCCTCATGTACCGGTGCCTTGCCTTCCTTATTTGCTGCCGCCCCCTTATCTACCGCTGCCTCGACTTCTGGAATTGCTGCCGCGCCCTCATGTACCGGTGCCTTGTCTTCCTTATTTGCCGCCGCCCCCTTATCTACCGCTGCCTCGTCTTCTGGAATTGCTGCCGCCCCCTCATGTACCGCTGCATTCTCTTCCTTAATTGCTGCCGGCCCCTCATCTACCGCTGCCTCCTCTTCCGCAATTGCTGCCGCCCCCTCATGTACCGATGCCTCGTCTTCCGTAATGGCGGCCGCCCCCTCATGTACCGCTGCATTCTCTTCCTTAATTGCTGCCGGCCCCTCATCTACCGCTGCCTCCTCTTCCGCAATTGCTGCCGCCCTCTCATCTACCGATGCCTCGTCTTCTGGAATTGCCGCCGCCCCCTCATGTACCTGTGCCTTCTCTTCCTTAATTGCTGCCGCCCCCTTATCTGCCGATGCCTCGTCTTCTGGAATTGCCGCCGCCCCCTCATGTACCGCTGCATTCTCTTCCTTAATTGCTGCCGGCTCCTCATACTGGTGCCTCCTCTTCCGCAATTGCTGCCGCCCCCTCATCTTACGATGCCTCGTCTTCTGGAATTGCTGCCGCGCCCTCATGTGCCGGTGCCTTGTCTTCCTTATTTGCTGCCGCCCCCTTATCTACCGGTGCCTCGTCTTCTGGAATTGCTGTCGCCCCCTCATGTACCGCTGCATTCTCTTCCTTAATTGCTGCCGGCCCCTCATCTACCTCTGCCTCCTCTTCCGCAATTGCTGCCGCCCCCTCATGTACCGATGCCTCGTCTTCCGTAATGGCTGTCGCCCCCTCATGTACCGCTGCATTCTCTTCCTGAATTGCTGCCGGCCCCTCATCTACCGCTGCCTCCTCTTCCGCAATTGCTGCCGCCCTCTCATCTACCGATGCCTCGTCTTCTGGAATTGCTGCCGCCCCCTCATGTACCGGTGGCTTCTCTTCCTTAATTGCTGCCGCCCCCTTATCTACCGATGCCTCGTCTTCTGGAATTGCCGCCGCCCCCTCATGTACCGCTGCATTCTCTTCGTTAATTGCTGCCGGCTCCTCATACTGGTGCCTCCTCTTCCGCAATTGCTGCCGCCCGCTCATCTAACGATGCCTCGTCTTCTGGGATTGCCGCCGCCCCCTCATGTACCGGTGCCTTGCCTTCCTTATTTGCTGCCGCCCCCTTATCTACCGCTGCCTCGACTTCTGGAATTGCTGCCGCCCCCTCATGTACCGCTGCATTCTCTTCCTTAATTGCTGCCGGCCCCTCATCTACCGCTGCCTCCTGTTCCGCAATTGCTGCCGCCCCCTCATGTACCGATGCCTCGTCTTCTGTAATGGCTGCCGCCCCCTCATGTACCGCTGCATTCTCTTTCTTAATTGCTGCCGGCCCCTCATCTACCGCTGCCTCCTCTTCCGCAATTGCTGCCGCCCTCTCATCTACCGATGCCTCGTCTTCTGGAATTGCTTCCGCCCCCTCATGTACCGCTGCCTTCTCTTCCTTAATTGCTGCCGTTGCCGCCGGTCTTATTTCCTGCAACTTAAATTAAGAGGGGGTTATGCGAGTAGTACGTAAGTGAGAGCTGCTTGCGAAAATAGTCATTCCTATTTGAAAAAATCAAGTTATCTGTGATTGAAGTTTCTTTAATTGATCTACTGATTTCAAATTATAAAAAGAATTCAAACTCAGCCGTCTGTTTTAAGATGACGCGTTTCATGCTTAGTCGTACCGCAAAGCCACAGCCTTCTAGGTTTTATAATCGGTGCGATATTCAATTTTTTTCTGATACCCACTTATACCAAAAATGGTGATTTGCGCCTAAACGGTTCGTTTAAAGTGGCATGTGTGATACATAAAGTCACACTAGAATCGACCAAGGAATCCAAATATGTAATAATATATAGGGGGTTCCGTTCAAAAAATGAAAGTATACCTGTATACCTGTTATCTGCACTCATCTTTTTTTAAAAAAATTCAAAACAAAATTAAAATTCCTCCATATTAGTTACAAAAATTCAAGGTTACCAGTTGGGAATTTGCCGCAAACAGAGCTTGCCATGATTTTTGTCAGCGATTTTCGGTCCTGGTGGGTGCCTTTTATTTTGAGTATTTCCTAAACGGCTGCAGAAGATATCGCGATAAATTACCAAAACCAGTGGTAGAGATATGAGCGTACAATTAACATGGGTATACAATAAACCTTTCTTTATTTCAAAAACTCCTGCACCACTGACATTGCTGCAAATGAAAATTATATTATTTCATGCCTGATGCTTTTCAAAACCAAAAAGTGTTGTTGCATTTTTTTGCACAATGAACCGGTTTCGGTATATTTGCGAATTTCCCCGATTATGTAGGACTACTGACAACAAATAATCTGGAAGTAGATATAGACGTTTTCACCAATATTCCGAAGGTTCTAAGGTCCGAAGGTCTAATGACCCACTGCTAGATCGTGCAGGTATCTTTTTTTATAAAATTAATTTCAAATGAATCTTAATTCTTGGGAAGTTAGATTAATGATGGTTACCTTTTAAAAATCAGACGCAATTACCTGTAATTAATTTTAGTGTAGTTAATTCGATAATATAACTTGCAGCTAATTGTTTTTTTTTTGGTAATTTTTACGTTATTAAAAAATGCAATAAGGCCAGATATATGATATTGAGCAATACAAATAAAGGAAATACTTTTAAAGAAAGTCACCCGATTTGATTCGAAATTAATTCGACCTTGTTAGAACTCATTAAAGCAAAAAATGTTGAGAACCACCTTCATGGCAAAATGCAACTGAGCCATGTTGTATCACCTTGAATCCAGAAGACTACGGTTGCTCAGTAATTGACGATGGAAATTTGAAACCAATGTGGTTCCTTGGTGATCCAACACCAATGACTGTAGACGATATATTATTATGTTAGAATCGGAGAAATTGGCTTTAAACGAACACCAATCAGACGTGTTAGAAAATATAGAAATAGACGATAGGTTCACTGATTCCGTAGACATTGATAGTGATACAGGCATTAAAGAAGAAAAATAAAAGACGTATACAAATGAAATTCCTTAGAATAAATATAATGTTGAATAAATAATTTGCAGAAGATTAATTTCTATTTTCATAATAAAAAACACTTTGAAATTAAAATAACTGTTCAACGACTTCTCTGTATGTTCTGTTGACGTGACTATCGGATTAATAATGAATTGATTTGCAATCATCTATCTTGCAACATTTTCTGGTTCTGGTCATGCGAGTTATGTATTTTGGTATTCTCCACCACATAATAATTATAAATCTAAAGTGAATATATTCTTAAAGTCCTTCAGACGTCCTAGGTTTATGAACTTGGTATGTTTCTCATATATGTAACATAATACAGGTACGTGCCGTCTAGTCCAGACTTCTACGAATAAAGCTTATGTATACATTTCATCTTTGATAAAACTGGTAATCCGCCTTGTACTTTAATCAGATAGCTACCGACAATCATTGTAGTAGTTAGATTCGCAGCGGTAAATAAACCGATATTTTTTAAAAACTCTTGTTCGCCCTTGGCAAACATAATTGGGGGCTCAACCGGGATCCCTCAAACGGTGAAATCGAAAAATACGGCCGAGCTAAATTTGGAGGCCGTCTTGTCGAATCGTAATATCAACGGCATATCGACAGCATCGATCATCACCGGTCACTTTCAAGTGTTTGAGAGGGATTCGCCAGCCAAGAGGTACCATCACCGGAGACAAGAGGAGACCAGGGCGAAGAAGTCCACTGGCACCCGCCTGGTCAGAAGAATATTACGCCGCTTGGACCTGAGGTCAACCGTAAAGAGAACCAAGAGAAGATCCAACTTTTGGGCGACTTCAACTGCCGAAACGCTCAGAGGGTCAACATCCGGACGTTGGAAAGCTGATCCATCGAGGACGCCGCCCGACTGCCGATGCTAGGAAGAGAAGACGGACCAGGAATGAAGATCATTTTTATGTTCGCTCTGTAAGTCCCTATCTTTTTCTTACCTTTCTCTTGGTGTGCACAGAAGACTGAATATTTTAATATTTGATTTTATTATTATTATTATCGATTGATATTTATATACGCAATTGGAACTTAATTTTATATTTTACAATACATATACATTTTCTAATTTAATGCTTGGTGGTACGACGGGTACAGGCTACCACTCAGAATCAGACTCAGATATTGAACCACCCTTCAGAGGTTTTGATCGCAATATGGCTGAAGCAACAGGTACTGAGATAATGCTTGCGAGAGATATGGTCCCCGAGTATCATGGTGGATCAAAAGATTTATTAGATTTTATTAATAAAGGAGACCAATTTATTGATTTGCTAAAGAAACCAGACGTAAATTGTGTTTTCAATAAGTTGCTGTTACATAACATTGTATCCAAAATTAAAGGAGAGGCACGTGATTTGATTAATAATAGTTCTTATTCTACCTGGAGAGATTTGAAAGATATTTTAATTGGTAGGTTTGGCGACAAACGTAACGAGTCTTCCTTAGCTCAAGAACTAGCACGAATGTATCAGTTTCCCAAAGAAAGTTATCAAAATTATTTCGACAGAATTAACGCCCAATTGCAAAAACTTTTGCAACATATTAAGCTTCATGACCACCCACAGGAATTTATAATAAAATCTACAATGTACGGTGAACAAGCCTTAAACAGGTTTATTAACGGATTAAGCGATCCATATAGAACAATTTTTGAAACGTGTGAAGTAAATAGCCTGCAGGATGCTTTATTCAAATGTCAACATGTAGAAAATTTCAGGTACGAAAGTTCTGTTACCAACTTTTTGAGAAACAAAAATGTTTCAAGCCAGGTAAAATCCGAAATCGAATTACGCCCACATTATCGTCCCCAGTTTTCTGCGAGAAATTCTAACGCATTTAACTCTCCGAGACCACAGAACATGTCTTCAATTAGACCGAATTTTAGTACGTCTAACGTTCAACAAGCATATCCCCGTTTCAATACGACTCAAAGTAGATTCACACACCAGAATAATTTTTCTAGACCAAATTTTTCTCAAAATCCGATGCCACAGCAAAACATAGCTACTAGGCCAAATTTCCGCCCTATCCAGCAAAGGCCATACAGTCTTCCAACCCCCATGTCTGTAGATCGTTCAGGTGTTAGAAGTACTCAACCCCGACCTAACTACTTTCAAGGAAATGGAAAATCTTCTTTCATAGTTGAAGAACTACATAATCAGGATGAACCTTTTGTTGATAATGACAGTCATGAAACTGATTACGAGTATTTAGAAAATGATCATGAACATTTACCTTACGATTATTCTCATGAACTGGAACAGAGCTTTGACCAAATGAAAATCGAAGAAAATTTTACTGCGCAAGCCTCAGAGGAAAAACAACAAATAGTAGATATAAATAATGTTCAAAATTTATCCACGCTACCATATATTATTATACCGAGTTTAGGAATTAGGATGTTGATAGATAGTGGTGCATCTACATGCGTCATCAATCCAGACATTGCATATCAATACTTTTCAGAATTTATATTTCATAAAAATTTCCATATCAAGGCGCTTAATACGATTTCAGAAGGATTCGAAAATATCCGGTTTCCAATGCTTAAAGATTTTGGAATCAGGAAACCTCTAAATTTTCATATAGTCGATTGGCATGCAAAATTTGACTGTTTGATAGGAGCTAGCGAATTAACTAAACTAGGTGCGAAAATAGATTTTACCACGCATACTTTACACATAGGGAAAACAAAAATACCGTTCGTCAATGAAATTAATCCTTGCCTATTTGTTCCATTCAGTAAGCCGCAAGTAAATTATTTAGAAATTCCAGTAGTAATTGAAAATGGCCCTGTTATTCTTCCTGACATAGAACTAGATGGATTTTTTATACCTAGCTGTATAGCAAAATCTGAAAATTTCATAGTTAAGATCCCAGCACCTTTTGAAGATATTTTAAATATTAATTTTCACGAACCGGTAGAGTGTGAACCCTACCAAATGTACGAAATTCGAAAACCGAAAAAAGTCGTTAGAGATTTAGACATTCCTTCAGTAATCCGCACTCAGCATTTGAACACTGAAGAAAAAGCTCGTATTTTAAATTTATGTGAACAATTCAAAGATATTTTTTATCATGAAGATTCTGATCTAACATTCACCAATAGCGTGAAGCATAATATTCGAACGACAGATAATATTCCCGTTTTTCAGAAATCATATCGATATCCACATCATCTGAAAGTTGAGATTCAAAAACAGATCCAACAGTTAATTGAAAACAAAATTATTAGGCCCTCCATTTCGCCGTATTCGTCGCCATGTTGGATCATTGGAAAGAAACCTGATGCCTCAGGACGCAAAAAGTGGAGACTAGTAATCGATTATCGGAAATTGAACGAAAAAACTATTGAAGATCGGTATCCGCTCCCTCGAATAGATGAAATTTTAGATAATTTGGGCAAATGTACGTATTTTACTACTTTGGATTTGGCACAAGGGTTTCATCAAATCGAGATGGATCCCGAGTCCATAGAAAAAACTGCATTCTCTGTAGACAACGGACACTTTGAGTATGTTAGAATGCCATTTGGCCTTAAAAACGCTCCTTCCACTTTTCAGAGAGTGATGGATAACGTTCTAAAGGAACTTCTATACAAATGTTGTTTCGTATATATGGACGATGTAGTTATTTTTTCTAAATCTTTGGAGCAACATCTGCAACATATAAAGTTAGTTTTTTCAAAATTACGACAATACAATCTCAAAATTCAAATAGACAAGTCGGAGTTCCTTTGTAAAGAGGTAGGATTTCTTGGACATATAATTACACCGGAGGGAATCAAACCAAATCCTGCTAAAATTGATGCAATCCAAAAGTTTCCCATTCCTACCACGACTAAACAAATTAAAGCTTTCTTAGGTCTCGTAGGATATTACAGGCGTTTTATTAAAGATTTTTCTAAAATTGCGCAACCACTGACTCAGTGTTTAAAAAAGAATGCCAAGGTATGCTATAATGAAAAGTCATTTATTGATGCCGTTAATAAATTCAAAGAATTGATCATAAATGCGCCTATCTTGTCTTATCCCGATTTTACAAAGCCATTCACCCTGACTACTGACGCTAGCAATGTAGCCATAGCGTCTGTACTTAGTCAAAACGAACACCCCATTGCATTTTTTAGCCGCACCCTTAATACCGCAGAACGTAATTACTCAACAGTCGAAAAAGAATTACTAAGTATCGTAGACTCATGCAAACATTTCCGCCCCTATTTATTTGGCAGATTATTTACAATTAGAACTGACCAAAAATCGCTAACTTGGCTCTTTAATTTGAAAGACCCTTCCAGTCGCTTGTATCGCTGGAAACTAAAACTGGATGAATATCAGTATAAAGTCGAGTACGTAAAAGGTAAAGATAACGTAGTAGCGGACGCTTTATCCCGAGCCGAAATTAATGCAATAGATAAGACAAAAGGTAAAAATCAAAATGTAAGGTATTTCAAAGACCCACTAGTTCAGGCATGTGCACCCTTCAAAAAACAAACGGCAGAATCTGTACGTCCTACTGTAGAATCGGAATCTAATGAATTAAATACAAACAGACAAAGCCGCGAGCCGACCGATTCAGATTTATCACTTAATCCTGATTACGAAGACCCTGTAAACTTGATAAGTTATTCAGAGAGTCCTTTAAATTATTTTAAGCATCAAGTAGAATTCAAAGTTTTGCATCAGTATAAGGTAACAAGATATCTTCTATTCAAAAATAAAATACGTTTTTATGTCACATTATGTCCTGATTCTATTCACTCCCAATTAAGCACATTTTTCTTAGAATATTTAGACCCGAAAAACACATACGGTTTTCATACATATAACAATGAAGAATTAAATAAACATATTGCACAAGTATTCAGAACATTGTTCGATACCTCGGTAAAGGCTGTTTTCTGTAATAAACTTCTTATTGACGTAGAAGACGAAGAACAGCAAAAGGAATTAATTCATAATTATCATAACAAAAATCATAATGGAATTCTAGAAACAGTCAAGCATCTTCAAGAAAAATATTACTGGCCCCATATGAAAAATCAAATTTGCAATTTTATTAACAAGTGTGAAATATGCCTTAGTTCCAAATATGAGAGACGCCCTTATAAATATTCGCTAGAAGGTCCCTTGTTAGCCCAATATCCATTTGAAACAATACACATAGATTGCCTATTCATGAAAGGTAAAACATATTTAACTATAGTTGACTTATTTACTAAGTACGGTCAAGCTTATGAGATTACAGATAAAAACGGACCGACGGTTTGCAATGCTTTACGTAAATATATTTCGCATCATGGAATTCCTAGCCGATTAGTATGTGATCCAGGCACTGAATTTAATAATGCCGTGTTTAAGGAGTTCTGTTCTTTTCATGAAATCAAGCTTCATTTCACTACCAGTACAAATTCGAATTCAAATAGTCCAGTGGAGAGATTTCACTCGACACTTATAGAAAAGATAACGACCTTATCTGTTAAGGAACCTCAAACGCCTCTTGATGAAATTATTCAGACTGCACTGATTATCTATAATCAAAGTATTCATTCTGCAACAGATTTTTCTCCACACCAGTTAATCTATAATCCGTTCAAGCGAAAAGATATTCATGAATTAGAACTGAGTAAAACTTTATATGAGGCATATAACCAAAAACGTCTCAACGAAGTTAAGGTACTTTATAATGCAGTTGCAGAAAAGATGAAAGAAAAATGTACAAAAATTCTTGATAAGCGCAACGAAGGTATTAACGATCAATCACCTAACATTAGGGAAGGTGCTGAAGTCTTCATAAAAACTACTGGCAGAAATAAAATTCGCAAAAAGTACACTAAACTCAAGGTGGATAAAGCCAAAGGAAAGAAAATAATAGGTAAATTTGTAGGTTCTAAACAAAAACATGTAATTAGAAGACCACTCAAGAACGTTAAACCGCTAAGAAAAAACTATTTACAGGCTCCAGATCCGCAACCTGGTACTAGCAGCCAGAACACATCGGATTGATCCTCACCATGGTTATTTTAAGGAACCACTAGGTCCTGCACGAGTGATAAGTCATTACCACTCAATATATTATTACCATAATATTACACATACGTTACATAATTATTTCTTAGTTCTAGATAGTTATCAGAAAATTAGGGTTCAAATAAACAAAGACGATATAATTGGCCATGCATTACTTCTAGATTTGGGACACACTGTAAATTCTATTGAACAAGAACTATTGAAATTCAATTCAATTCATAAAAGGTCGAGACGTGGTTTAGTCAATGGTCTTGGCACTATAATTAAATACGTTACCGGAAATTTGGATCAGAATGATCTTACTACAATACAAAATAATTTTCATAAGTTGCATAACACGCAAAATCAAATTATAGAACAAGTTAACACTCAGATATCTTTTGCTCACGCCATATCAGCGAAACTGGAAGAGACTATGAACGTGATCGAAAAACGATTATTAAATGCACAAGCCGCCATCAGAGAATTTAAAGAAAATTCCGATAAGCATATGGTCATTAGTAGAATTTTATTTGTTGCAAATCAGCTGTACGAGAATGTAAAGAGCCTTGAAGTGTCACTCACTTTAGCAATGCAAGGAATCCCAAATCTAGGCAGCTTTTCAAGAAGCGAATTAGGTCTGATACAAGACCACCTTTCCAAAATATATACACCAAAAGCTTTGGTAAATATTGAAGAAAATTTGCCATTTCAAATTTTACAGCAAAGTAAATTAAATATTGTGCACACCGACAAAGAGATCCTGTGTATCCTTAAAATTCCTATCCTTCAGAAATTGCCGTTCAATTTGTATTATATACATCCACTACCAAATTCCGAAAATATTATTTTAGAACCACCTACTACATTTTATTTGAGTAATAATGTTAAAGAAGCTTGGACTGACACACCCTGTAAGCGGACTGAAAAATTTTATATCTGCCTGACTACCCAACGAACGAACATTTGCTCTTTAGAAAATTCTTACAAGCATTGTTTATTTCATGAAGTAAAAAACGATTATTTTCTCTATAAAAGACTGTGGAGTCAAAACGCTTTAATTTTTGATTCAAAATCAGCTCAGACCGTAGTTGAAAAGTGCGAGGAAAACGTCAGCAAATTTACATTGAAGGGTTCATATATATTAAATGGCCCGTGTGATATAATAATTGATGAAGAAATATTTTATTTATCAGATGTCAATTTTACCATTCATGAGACTTCTGTGAGTCTACCCAATTTAAATATAACTTCCAATACCACAGTCGAATTGAATAATTACCATTTCTTAGATTTAAAACAATTGAAAACATCTCTAAAGCAAATGAAACCGATTTCGTCTCAAAATTTAAATTTTTATCATACCAGCGTTACTACAGGATTTTCGATACTAGCCGTTATAATAATTTTTGCGATCATTTATTTTATATACAGATATTTTCCAAAACACTTGTTTTTTACAAAAAATTCTAATCCTCCCATGGTAGAAATCAATCTTTCAGAAACAGGAAGAAATCGAAACGAGGACGTTTCAATCTAAGGGGGGAGGAGTTATGTATTTTGGTATTCTCCACCACATAATAATTATAAATCTAAAGTGAATATATTCTTAAAGTCCTTCAGACGTCCTAGGTTTATGAACTTGGTATGTTTCTCATATATGTAACATAATACAGGTACGTGCCGTCTAGTCCAGACTTCTACGAATAAAGCTTATGTATACATTTCATCTTTGATAAAACTGGTAATCCGCCTTGTACTTTAATCAGATAGCTACCGACAATCATTGTAGTAGTTAGATTCGCAGCGGTAAATAAACCGATATTTTTTAAAAACTCTTGTTCGCCCTTGGCAAACATAATTTGCGTCAACAGGGACGACTGAATTACAGGGTATACAGAAAACCTACTACAGATAGGTACTTACACGAACTATCAAATCACCACCCTACTCAAAAAACAGGAATAATCAAGACCCTGTCAGAACGGGCGAAACGAATTTGTGCACCAGAATACATAGATGAAGAACAGGAACACCTAAAACAGGTTTTGATGAAAAATGGCTACTGCAAGGGTGAAATCAGGAAAGCAATGAATCCAAAAAGAACTAAGAGAGAAGAACCGGCTACAGAAAAAGCGTACCTTCCATACATCAAAAGTGTCACCGATAGGGTTGCCCGGATCTTGAGAAAACATCAAATAAAAACAGTTTTCAAGCCCACGCAGAAAATTAAGAATTTACTCAGATTAGTGAAAGACAAGAGAGACCCGAAGACATCGGCAGGGGTATACGAAATACCATGTTCCTGTGGAATGGTATACGTAGGAACAACTAAGCGCTCCTTGAACACGAGAATAACCGAACATAAGAGGGCCTGCAGACTAAGACAGACAGAGAAATCAGCGGTACCAGAACATGCATTAGGACAAGAGGGGCATGATATTCAATTCAAGGATACAAGGTTATTAGTTGCCACGAATAGCTACCACTCGCGCTTAGTCAGGGAGGCTATAGAAATTCATAAACATCCATATAATTTTAACAGAAAAGAAGAGTCACTGAACCTGAACAAAATATGGCATCCTGTTTTGAAAAACAGAATTAACGACAAACAACCACGTGTCCAGGCAACTTCCCCGAAGGGATTAACAAACAACGGTCAGTATAAATATGACCTGCGGCCGAGGACTCCAGTCTCGCATTTGCGTTAAAGTTCTCTCGGTCTCTTCAAGACTGAGAGGGCCTCCCAAATTTCCAACTCGTGTGTTCCACACCCTTAGATGGCAAAACTTCTCAGTTGAACCTCTCACGGGGGGGAGTTTTAGTTGGTATGCGCCAGCAGGCTTCTCCTGCTGGTGAATCCAACACTACCCGCATTTCCTTCGCGGGCGTCTTTTGCGAAGATTTCTCCTCCTCGTTCTTCAAACCCAAACAAAAAAAAAAAAAAGAGGGTACAGTCAGTTGTCAGGTAGATTTCGATCCGAAAATACCGACCTCTGAAGCGGCGGGCGAACTTTCGACACCAAATTGTGTTTGTACCTGTGGTAATCGAAGGGTCAAATTTTATTATAGGAAATTTCGACACCGCGCCCTAAAGCAGGTAGATAGGTAATTAGTTGGGTTTCCCAATATTTATTGTCACTTCTGTACTTTTGACTAAATTTACACGAAAATTATTCAGTTGCAATTCATTTATTGTTTGACGTTGACTAGTGCACGTACAGATATTTTAAACATGAGTTTGATAAAAAGTTCCCGTGGTCGAGATTTATTAGTGGTGGAGCATCATTCGTTCTCAAAACAGAAAGTGTTAAAAAGCGGCGAGATATTTTGGCGCTGCATTCAAAGAAACACCAAGTGTTCCGCAAAAGTGTTTACAATAGGCTGTGATGACCTCACCATCACAAGACGTGATTTGGTACATAATCATGAAGCCGATCCGAAAAAGCTTCAAGTGAAGATGGTTACCAATGCATGTAAAAGAAAAGCCGAAGAGGATATATCAGAAAAGCCTGCAAAAATTACAAGAACTGCTGTTACTGAGTGTGATGCCAATTTGCTAA
The DNA here is from genome assembly GCA_951848785.1 of Callosobruchus maculatus. Taxonomy (NCBI): domain Eukaryota; kingdom Metazoa; phylum Arthropoda; class Insecta; order Coleoptera; family Chrysomelidae; genus Callosobruchus; species Callosobruchus maculatus. The sequence continues at coordinate 77,842 of CATOUR010000463.1, forward strand.
CGGTTCCTGACATAGCTTGCATAAGAAAAAACATTTACAACTGTCGTCGTAAACTGTTACCAGGTCCGTTACCTAGAAGCATATCAGAAGTTCATATGGCGGTTAGTAATTATTCTCCTAAAACCTGTCGCAATGAAAGTTTTTTGTTTTTAAATCATCCTGAATTTAATGTAATTGTATTTTCATGCGAGACAAATGTTCGTTTGTTGTGTAAATTACAAACTTTGTATATGGATGGTACATTTTCATACAGTACCAAATTTTTTCTCCAATTATTTACAATACATGGCTTTGAAAATGGACATTATGTACCTTTAGCATACTGTTTGTTAAAGGACAAATTGTCAATGACATACAAACATTTATTTTCTTTATTAAAGTCAAAGATTTTTGAAACATTTGAGATATCATTAGAGCCAACTGAAATATTTGTGGACTTTGAAAAAGCAATTCACTGTGCTTTATTGTCTGTGTGGCCAAATGTAAAAATTAGTGGATGCCGTTTTCACTTACACCAGAACTGGTTTAAAAAAATTCAATCTTTGGGTTTGGTACAAGAATATAAGGATACAAATTCAGAAATTGGAAAATGGTTAAGACATACGTTTGGTTTAACTTATTTAAATTTAAATCCAGTAGATGTTGAAGATTGCTTTGTTTATGATCTTATGTCATATAAACCTAAAAACGCATCACTTGATTTATATGCAGACTATTTACTGGAAAATTACATAATCGATAGCGCTCTATTTCCACCGCACATATGGTCTAATCAGAATCCGTCTATTGCGAGGACCACGAATGCCTGTGAATCCTTTCATTCAAGATTTAATTCTTCTTTTTATTCAACGCATCTTCCTATTTTTATTTTTATTGAAAAGTTAAAAGAATTTAAAGTAGAGACTTATGTCAAAATAAATAGTTTAAAAATACCAGCAAAAGTCAAAGATAATACCGTTAAGGCTAAATTGGTATTTATGGAGAAAATGGTGGATAAACTACGATCCCAACAAATATGTAGGTTAGATTTTATAAAAGCTATATCTTACCATTCCTATAATAGCAAATAAATTATATAACAAGTATATTAACGATAAAATGTACAAAAATTAGGTTAGGTTAGGTTAGGTTAGGTTAGGTAGTATTGTATTCAGATATTATTAATTTTAAAAATATAAAATGTACATTATTTTTATTAAAATAAATAAATAAATTAATTATGATATTTTATTTATTTCGCAGCTATATTTATTTGGTGTCGAATATACCTGTCAGATAAAAACGGAACTTGGGGCTGGTGTCGAAAATTGCCATTAAATTTTAGTCGCTACCTGCTTAGTGTCGAAATTTCCTCCGCCCCTCTGAAGATGCCTGTCACTCGTGCTAGCGAAACGTTAGGAAGAAGTTCCAATGGACGACGGCCTGAAAACCCGAGAAGATCTATGGATTTTTCGTTTTTCATTAAACTTGTCTAGGGAAAGACAGCTCATCGAAGGAGGAGGACAGGTCTGGTACACAGACGGTTCACTCGCTAGAGAGGGCTCGGGCTCGGGAGTCTACGGGCCCCGTACAAGACTTTCATTCCCTCTTGGGGGGCACACCACAGTATTCCAGGCTGAGGTCTATGCGATACTTGCCTGCGTAAATCGTATTCGGGAAATTGACGGGTCTAGGAGGCGGATTACTATCTGCTCTGACAGTCAGGCAGCCATCAAAGCACTGAGTGCTTGGAAAATAACGTCGGGACTGGTCCTGGAGTGCAGGAGGGCTCTTGACGACATCTCAGCTAAACACAAGGTATCACTGATGTGGGTACCTGGGCATGCTGGGGTAAAGGGTAATGAAATGGCAGATCATCTAGCCAGGATGGGATCCGGAAACAGTTTTGTGGGCCCGGAACCAGCCTTAGGACTGTCTGCAAATTTGGTTAGGAAAACAACTGGAGAGTGGATCCAGAATCAACACTCTCTGAGATGGAACAACATCTCTGGTCATCTCCGTCAGGCTCGGGAGCTATTAGCAGGGCCTGAAGAGAGAATAGGACGATTCTGTCTCTCTCTGGATAGGAGTAACTTGAGATTGTTAGCAGGCTTATTAACGGGTCACAATACCTTCAGGCGTCACTTGTTTGTGATGAGGGTGGTCAACGACCCAACGTGCACGTGGTGTGGGGAAGAGGAAGAATCCTCGGCACACATCCTGTGTCGCTGTGAAACCCTGGGTTATCACAGGCAGACTATGCTGGGCTCAAGAACCTTGGAACCAATAGAGATAAAACGGATAGGACCTAAGAATGTACTTGCCTTTGCCAAAAGGGCAGGTCTTAGGAACTAGCGCGGATAGAGGCGCAAAAGGGCCCATCGTGTGGCCTATGCACCAGCCACATTCCGTGCTGGATAGCCTCTGGTTCTTATTCATTCATTCACCCCCAATAAAACTGGTTCGTTTATGTGTAAGGTAATTCAGTGGTCTGTTATGTCTTTTTCAATTAAAATGATTAAATAGTATGTTACGACGTATTAATTCGAAAAAAATAATTCTAATTTTCTGAAAATGTTATTATCAGAAAAAAACAGATATCTGTAGGATCGTGTAGTCGGATCTTAGTCTATAGTGAACCTTCGGAAGTATTAAATTGGTGAGAACGGCAATATCTACTTATAATATCATTTGATATCAGTAGTCCTACATAACCGAAGAAAATCGCAAATATATCGAAAAGGGTTCGTCGTACGACAAAATGCACACTTTTTTGTTTTGAAAAGCATCAGGTATAGAATAATATAATTTTCATTTGTAGCGAAGTCCGTGATGTAGGAGTTTTTGAAAAAAAAGGTTACCCATGTTAATTGTATACCTACATCTCCACCACTGGTTTTGATAATTTATCGCTATATGCTCTAAATCATGGAGAATCCTTAGATTACCATGTGTGCCACATATAACATTTTCCTAAGCAGCTGTTTAGGAAATATTCAAAGTAAAAGACACTCACCAGGAGCGAAAATCGCTGATAAAAGTCATGGCAACTTCTGTTTGCGGTAATTTGCCATCTGGCAACCTTGAATTTTTGTAATTAATATGGAGGAGAACTAATTTTGTTTTAAATTTTTTGAAAACACAGATGAGTGCAGATAATTAACAGTTATATACCTGTTCACACCTGGCTACCCTGAGGACGGCAGACTGAGAGCTGGAAACCATTTGTTTTCCAATTCTTTACATAATTTTCTTCCAAATCACATAAGATTGACGGAAAAAATATATAGTTGCAAATAACATCAGCGAATGAGTTACACTAAAATTAATTACAGGTAATTGCGGCTAATTTTTAATAGGCAACCCATCGTTAATCCATTCTATACTTTCGCAAGACTCATTTTAAATTGATGTTATCAAAGAAACAGATACCTGCAGGATCAAGCAGTGGGATCCTGTACTATCCATGCCTTCTGTAATGTTTACTCCTAAAAGGTTGAATGAGCAACTTGTTGACACAGTCTGCCTGTTGATTAGAACCAGGAGCGCAATACTGGGTCTTGGAGGCAGTATTATTGAGTCTCTCAGCAGACGAACTTGAGAAATGGTTTGAGGTTCAGCTTAAGCCACAAGATGCCCTTGAGCAGGGAAGGTTGGTACGTACAAAGGCCAGTGCTCCTCAATTTCTCCTCAGAGAGGAGTGACACTCGTGGTTCGCAAATTTCAGATGATTTGTTGACGCCAATTCGGAGATTTTCGTTTCCATCAGAAATAGCATAGATGATAATGAAAGATAGTTTGATGTCGATAATGCCCCTCGTCTTGCATATTCCGAATGAGGAGGGACAGAATCTTTGCACTCCCATCACGACAAAGGGGGAATCTGGGTGGTAACTTAAGTGAGGACATTTCGCCCCACCTACAGCGGCACGGTAGTACTTACTTTCTGCCAAATAGCACCCCACAGCTTTTCCTACGTTAATATGATGTCATTATTTCATTTATTATCTTGTAAGGCCTTTGACTTCATACACAAACAATTTTTTTCGTAAAGTCATTAACATAAGATGAATAAAATGAGCATTTGTTTGAGGCGCAATATTGTTGTAATAAAAAAAATTAGTTTTATGACCCCCCACCCAAAGAAAATTAGAAAATGATCAGGAACCCCTGAAACGCCTAAAACCGAAGTTCGAGCCGTTTATATATTTTTAGTTTTTTTTATTATTGCTGCGCCTACACTGACACGATTTCTAAAAACCTTAAACGTTTTCCATCCCCGCCACGGTAATAATGCCACAGTATTATTTCATTCCATTCAAATCAATCTAATAGCTTTCACGTTACACTATACAGAACGAGCTAAAGCAATACTCGTATGTATATGTCCCTTGGTTTCTGTAATAGGCAAGGTAATGATCGGATGGACCTAAAAAAGTGTATTATGACGTTAGGTCTTTCCTTTACAGGTTAATGGACAGCCCCCCAACCACCCCAATTTCACCCCCACAAAAAAGTAGAAAATGATCAGGAATCCCTAAAAAGCATAAAAAAAAAGTTTGTGAAATATTTAAAATCTTTTGTTTCTTGCCAATTACTTCGCCGCCCACACAGATAGAAATCTGAAATCGGAGTATAAGAATATCTATTGTTTGAATGTTATTCTGTTGACGTAAACAACATTTATTTTGCTGAAACTTTTGTTGTTTCGATGGCCATTTCATTATTTGATAACAGTAAATCGTGTTGTTTCAATGAGCCCTATGATTTGTTTCACTTGAATTTTTTTGACTATAACAAGAACCGTTAGGTACAAACAATCCGTTGTTTAATTGGATAGAATTGATATGATAAGATGAGTGCGCGTGCGCCTAAAATTATGCAACACTGGCTACAGCCGGGCACGTCACAGAACCGTTGCCGACGCCGCGCACCACTACCGCTCGCGCCAATTGCCAAAACAAGTGAGTCGTTTTTCATTTCTCTGTTGTCTAAGTTATTTTGAAATATTTGCGGAGCTCAGTGTTATAGAAATTATAGAAGTTTTGTGAAAGCTGAAAGTTCCTGAACCAAGTCTGGTGTCTGCAGTTCTGCACTGAAAATCTTATATTTCGTCATGGATGATGTCAGGTCATTATTAGTTCAGTTGGGACTAGGCCATTTGATATCTCGTTTTGAAGGTAGGTAGAAGTGATTTTTTTCCTACACCTGTTGAATATGCCCTGAACTAAGCACATTCAATATATAGTATGCTGTTGATTATCCAAACCAGAGTACCTTATGATTTTATACATACTTTAGATCCATTCTGGTTAAGATTGCAGGCATTTATAAGCAAGTAGATTGCGCGGATATTGTTTTTTTGTAATCAAATTGCCATGGAATTCAAACAAATTATGTTTTGGTGGTACATACCTCGCTCATATTTTGTTGAAGTTAATAGATTTGTTATTAAACCCAAACAAATGTTTGTTTAATTTGTCAAAAAGATTCTCTTCATGTTTTATTCACTATAGATTTTTGCACTTGCATATTTCATTATTGAGATAAGGCTATATTCATAAAATATTTTTTTATTATATACATATAATCACCGACATAATAATATAATGCACAGTGTTGAAAGCAACTGTCTATGATTTTTAAGGTATGACAGAATACTATGATAGTGTACTTTGGTCGACCTAAATTCCCATTCATAAACAACCAGGGGAAGGGCAGTCTACTCCACATATGTTTGTATACCTATACATATGCTTGCATTCTCAAGTCGTTTATCGATTATAATCATCAATTTAAACATTCTTTTTAGAACACAAGATTAACAACTAGTCAGTAGTGAAATCTTTGGAAATAAGTGACATCAAGGAACTGATCCCAGCACTAGGAGACAGGAAAAAATTTATTTCACATGTGAATAATCTAAATGATACACAAAATGATGTGAGTATGTTGCAGTTGTTTTCTTTTTAACTTTGTGGAGAAACAAAATTTATTATATTAATTTTATTTGTAATAAATAGATGGATATTAAAGAAATTAGTATTCATCTTCTTGTCATTCAACGTTTTTTAATGATGATAAGAAGGTTGCATTACTAACAAAAATATAAGTAAGCACATTTTAGAACATAAAATATTCAGTTTTCATTAGGATTTGATTTTTTCTTTTAATTCGATTAATATGTAACTACAAAATCGTCATTACCTACTTTAAATTTTTCTACATTATATTTAGCATTTTCATTTGGGAAGATTCAAATACACTGTATTTACGTATTCGTAGATGATGGATATCCATATAAATTTTTTTATTTTCCTTGATTTCTATATAGATTATATATCATTAATTCTGCAATAGAGACTGTTCATTTTAGTTCATTTATGTTTCCATATCACTTGCACACATAATTGCATATATTTTTCTACTATCTTTTTTAGAAAACTGGAATTTTATTTAAATTTATTTTTTATTGGAATTATAGAGATATTCACATTTATGTTATCGTTGAAAATAAATATTTTCATTGATTTAAGATTTTTACTCAGGAACCCGATGTCTCCATTATATGCTAAACTAGAAATTCCACTACCGTCTTTTGTGTGTATGTGTATGTGCTCTGTTATCAGATGAATATACATATAGTTAACTAGTCCAACACTTTTACTTCATAAATCTTGACAACTATATGCATTTTATAAATAACTGAATAAGATATTTATTTAACTATAAACAACTAACATTTCCATGAAAGCTATAGTAGCCTGGATATAACAATACGTTTACTCCGTATAAACAATTATTTGTTTGCTTTACTAAATTATAGATACCTTCAAAAATATGTTACATTGATATAAATAATCCATATTTTTCAAGGAAACAAATATGCGCTTTGGAAAGTCAAACAAAGTAGTTATTTTATTGAAAAACTGATTTACTTGGCCCTATACCAAAGCACAAATTTATTTGGGTGAAATATTTTTTTTTTGTTTCAAACAATCTTTTCTATCTGTGCATGCACGATTATTATCTACTACGACCCAACGACATATCGCTGCCCAAATTTCATCACAATCCATGCAGCGGTTACTGAGATTAAGAGGCTAGAAAAAACGCGACAGACAACAGACCGACAGACAGACACACAGACAGATAGACCGACGGAAATGAGTGACGTGGATTTTCGTTAAGTAGACATCATAAGACGCCCAAAAAACGTATTATCTCAAAATCGAAAATTTTCGCGATCATAATACTCCCCTCATCTATCGGTGTGGGAAGTAAAAGCATAAAAAAGACATTATTTTTGGAAAGCATGAATCATAGATCATATATAAACCCACTTAGTTTTATTTTTATCCGTTTTTTTGCGTCAAGCAAACTCTTATTTTATTTGTGTTGTGTTTATGATTTTACGAACAAAATAAGTTTGCATATAAAATCAAAGGTACTACAAGATCTTAAATAATATAAGCACTCAATTTGTGTAGAAAAAACCATTTGGTTATTTGGAAAACAAAAGTTGAGCGTGAGTTTTAAGGGTTGAAGTAAAAAAAAATGATTTAAAAGCATGGCATGATAGACCCTATAAATAGTACTTTCAAAAATGCCACTCAGTTTTCGTTTGAATATTTTTTGTTACAAGAATATCGCGTTTCAAGGAAATTCAGGGACACCCTGTATCCAGGGTTACTGGGTAAGTCGTGCTGAATATTCAAGAACCTTATTATTTAGGTCATTTCTGTTGGATTTGGTTATATAATTGGTTATATGGTGTCCGAGCTGTTACCGTTACAAAGATATGGGGTTTTAAAGATTTTTACTAAAAATCCTTCATTTTTGGGCTTTTTATACAATATTTTGGGACCACGGCTCCTAGCTGCTAGGATCTGTTTTTCCGGTGTATCTAGTTGGAAGGCATGTCACTCAATAAAAGTCATAAATCAAAACAGAACTTACCACTAACAGCTCCAGAAATTTGCGCGACAAATATTAGAATCAATTATTATTATGTGTTTTCAACTTTGAAGCGCTTTGAACAAAAAAAAAATTGTATGGATCTTATTCGGCAAATCAGCTTTCAAAAAGGTGTAACATTTACCGGATAAAGTCACAAAATCTCAAAATAATGTCATTTGAATAGGCGGAAGTGGTAGTACGACATAATTGACTTTGATGCAGTTCGATACAAAACAGAGCGATTCATTAGCTGGCACTTCTAAACAATGAAACAGATGTCGGTAGCCATTTTTGTGCTCGGGAAATTGCGATGAGCTATTGTGAATCGTGACGTATTAGTCTACTCATGCGATTCATATCCGTGGTAAATGTTATACGTGCACTTCGGTAATCGCAGAGCGCATAATTCTGAAAAGAATAATAGAGTTTGCTCTCGAACAGAGATGAGATTTCGCTGTGAAGGTCGGTAGTAGCCTATCTTCAACAAGACCTGTTGTTAGCGGTGTGCCACAGGGCTCCGTCCTCGGACCGATTTTGTTTATCCTGCATACCTGTGATCTACCCAGCTTCATCAGATCAAACTACTCCCCTTTTGCTGATGACACCAGAATATTTGATAACCCGCTAACTAGAGCGTGTTTGTTGCAACAGGACCTAGACGAAATTAGAAACTGGTCATGGAAGTGGAAACTACCCTTGAATACATCCAAGTGCTGTGTTCTCCACATCGGTAAGAATAACCCGATGTTGGACTATACTCTTTTAAACGAAACAATCCCTACTGTAAGCAGCGATTGCGATCTTGAAGTAATCCTCAACAGCAGTCTCACCTGGTCTGATCATGTCAACGTCTTGTGCTCGAAGACCAAAAGGTCTATCTATCTTCTCAAGAAGAAGTAATTCAAGACTTGTGATGGCTCAACGTGCTGCCTTCTCTATAAAGCCTATGTAAGACCCCTGATGGAGTTTGCTGGGCCGGTATGGTTCGTGAACAAGAAGCATTGGACTCAATGCAACGGAGAATCACGCGTATTCCCTACGGTACGGTGCGACCTGATTACATGAAGCGGCTTAAGATCTTTGGTGTCACTCCATTTTGTGATCGTCGTCTTCGGGGCGACCTAGTAATCAGGTATCGTGCGCTTTATAATACTTTCGGGGTTGATATGTCAAAGCTATTTCAACCAAGTACCAGCAATCTTCGCGGGCACCAGTTCAAATTGAGGAAAGAAGCCTACAGGACAACAGTGCGGCAGCATTTTCTTCCCAACAGAATTTTCGACCGTTGGTTAGTTTACCAGGATATGATGTGAACTCTCTTAGTGTGAACAATTTTAAAAACAATTTCTTCAATTCTACCATTATATTTACTTCTGTACTATTATTTTATGTTCTCCTCTTGTTCGGAGTTTATAGCCCTGGGGCTCAAACCCTTATCTGTTAATTAATAATAATAATAATTTTTTATAAAGACGTGACCTGGCCTGGCAGTGTGACAAGGATGAAATGAGAAAACCGTCTAATCGTCTACCATTATTACTACATACTATATAATTCTTGAAAATGCGTTTTATTTAATTCATAATAAGTACATTCCTGGGCATATTTTCTCAGACGCACTATTTTTTATAAAGTAAAGTAAAACACATTATGACAGAAGACATAGCGACAGTAAGTAGCAATGAACCTTTTAACGGTATTTAATTCATTTTAATATGCCTTCGGCCTAATATTTCTGAAACCTTCAAATTCTCCTCGATCTCTAATTTTCTACAGATACCATTTGAATGAAATTCATCGTAAGGTCCGATGAGGGTAAGCAATTAACAATATGTCAGTATCATATTTGTTAAAAATATTTTAGAAGAAGTTTTTTAAGACCATGCTATTTATGCTATAAATGCGCTAGAAATCCATTACACTGTAAATTAAATAATAACAGGTTTCAAAGGTTTTTTTTGTAACGTGCATACTTACTTGGATCTGTTCACCGTTGTTGTTCTTTCTGCCTCGCTTTCTGAAAATTAAAATGTCACCAGATGAATTAATTGCCTTCCCCGAATCACAAGTGTCACTATATACAATGAAATACTTCATTAACCCTCAAACTCAAATCTAACGTGCACCGACACTTATCCTCTCGCAGCGCTTCTACAGCGCCATAGGCTTTTAGCCTTTGCGGGAGGCTGACCATAAAAAAAAACCCCTCAAGGGTGGTTGTTTAAGGACCCCATCATGTTAAAAAATCCTAGCCTAAATACTTTATTTGAAAATATTGGCAACGTTGCCGCTTAATGTTTTTTCTTCCCACACCGATAGGTGAGGGGAGTATTGTGATCGCGAAAATTTTCGATTTTTGAGATAAAACGCTTTTTGGGCGTTTTATGATGTCTACATAACGAAAAACCACGTCACTCATTTCCGTCGGTCTGTCGGTCTGTCTGTCGGTCTGTCTGTCGGTCTGTCTGTCGGTCTGTCTGTCGGTCTGTCTGTCGGTCTGTCTGTCGGTCTGTCTGTCGGTCTGTCTGTCGGTCTGTCTGTCGGTCTGTCTGTCGGTCTGTCTGTCGGTCTGTCTGTCGGTCTGTCTGTCGGTCTGTCTGTCGGTCTGTCTGTCGGTCTGTCTGTCGGTCTGTCTGTCGGTCTGTCTGTCGGTCTGTCTGTCGGTCTGTCTGTCGGTCTGCCTGTCGGTCTGTCTGTCGGTCTGTCTGTCGGTCTGTCTGTCGGTCTGTCTGTCGGTCTGTCTGTCGGTCTGTCTGTCGGTCTGTCTGTCGGTCTGTCTGTCGGTTTGTCTGTCGGTCTGTCTGTCGGTCTGTCTGTCGGTCTGTCTGTCGGTCTGTCTATCGGTCTGTCTGTCGGCCTGTCTGTCGGCCTGTCTGTCGGTCTGTCTGTCGGTCTGTCTGTCTGTCTGTCTGTCTGTCTGTCTGTCTGTCTGTCTGTCTGTCTGTCTGTCTGTCTGTCTGTCTGTCGGTCTGTCTGTCGGTCTGTCTGTCTGTCGGTCTGTCTGTCGGTCTGTCTGTCGGTCTGTCTGTCGGTCTGTCTGTCTGTCTGTCTGTCTGTCTGTCTGTCTGTCTGTCTGTCTGTCTGTCGGTCTGTCTGTCTGTCGGTCTGTCTGTCGGTCTGTCTGTCGGTCTGTCTGTCGGTCTGTCTGTCGGTCTGTCTGTCGGTCTGTCTGTCGGTCTGTCTGTCGGTCTGTCTGTCGGTCTGTCTGTCGGTTTGTGGGTCTGTCTGTCGGTCTGTCTGTCGGTCTGTCTGTCGGTCAGTCTGTCGGTCTGTCTGTCGGTCTGTCTGTCGGTCTGTCTGTCGGTCTGTCTGTCGGTCTGTCTGTCGGTCTGTCTGTCGGTCTGTCTGTCGGTCTGTCTGTCGGTCTGTCTGTCGGTCTGTCTGTCGGTCTGTCGGTCTGTCGGTCGGTCTGTCTGTCGGTCTGTCTGTCGGTCTGTCTGTCGGTCTGTCTGTCGGTCTGTATGTCGCTCTGTCTGTCGGTCTGTCTGTCGGTCTGTCTGTCGGTCTGTCTGTCGGTCTGTCTGTCGGTCTGTCGGTCTGTCTGTCGGTCTGTCTGTCGGTCTGTCTGTCGGTCTGTCTGTCGGTCTGTCTGTCGGTCTGTCTGTCGGTCTGTCTGTCGGTCTGTCTGTCGGTCTGTCTGTCGGTCTGTCTGTCGGTCTGTCTGTCGGTCTGTCTGTCGGTCTGTCTGTCGGTCTGTCTGTCGGTCTGTCTGTCTGTCTGTCGGTCTGTCTGTCGGTCTGTCTGTCTGTCGCTTTCTTCTAGCCTCGTAATCTCAGCAACCGCCGCATGTGGGGTATGTTCCTATAATTTTGAAAATCGGTCCATAGGCGGCGGGGTAATTAGCAAAAACAAAAAAAATTAAATATTGCTGAAACTTCGTTTTTAGGCGTTTTAGGGGTCCCTGATCATTTTCTACTTTTTTTGGGTGGGGGTGAAATTGGGGTGGTTGGGGGGTGGGGGGTTGTAAAATTGAAAAATTTGTTGCTTTCATAATAGACTGTCCACTGACCTGTGAAGGAAGATCTGGCGACATAAATAACTTTTTTAGGTCCATCCGAACGTTGCCTTGCTTATAACAGAAACTAAAGGACTTAGAATTTTTCCGATGTATACATACGAGTATTGCTTTAGATCGTTCTATATTATGTAACGAAGAAACTGTTCAATTGATTTTAATGAAATTTTGACACAGTATTACTACCGTGTCGAAGATGGAAAATGCGTATGGCTTTTATAAATCGTGCCAGTAGCGGCGCAGAAGCAATAAAAAAACAAAAAATATAAAAACAGCTCAAACTTCTTAAGTGCTTAGAGGTTCCTGATCATTTATTGAGTTTTTTTGGGTGCGGGTGAAATTCGGGTGGTTGGGGGCTGGGGGGCTGAAAAACTGAAAAATTTGCCGTATTAATAGTAGGCTGTCCGCTGACCTGTGAAGGAAGACCTAGCGACATAAATCACCTTTTTAGGTCCATCTGAACATTGCCTTGCCTATTACCGAAACTAAGGGAATTTTCAGTATATATACGAGTATTTATTGCTTTAGTTTTGTATTTTGTAACGTGGACCCTATTAAATTGATTCTAATGAAATTTTGACAAATTATGATTACTGTGGTGAGGATGGAAAACGCGTATGCTTGTTAGAAATCGTGTCAGTGGCAGCATAGCAATAATCAAAAAACTAAACATATGGGGGGTATTGGCGATGATTTTGTTGCAAGGGGATCTCAGACTAAAGCTTCATGCTATGGGAAAATAATAAACTGGTATCACCGTGATGTGTGGGAAGTACTGAGTCGATCAACTTGACTTCATTTTTTATTTTCTAAACTATTTAGTAAATTTGTTTACAATGTAGTTTTGTTATTATCTAGGTCTAATTGATGTAAACTTAATAGCACTATTTTAATGTCACACATTTTGCTGGGGTCTCTAAAGGACCCCACATTTTCTGATGTATACATACGAGTATTGCTTATTGCTTTAGACCATTCTGTATTGTGTAACGGTAATTACAGAACTGATTTTGCTGGAATTTTGACACAGTATTACGATGGCGATGATGCAAAAGGTATATGATTTTTATAAATCGTGTCAGTGGCGGCACAGCAGAAATAAAAAACCAAAAAATACAAAAACAGCTTAAACTTCGTTTTTAGGCGTTTTAGGGATACTCGATCATTTTCTATATATTGATAATAGGTCCTCCATAGACCTACGAAAGAAATACCTAGCAGCATAATACACTTTTTTAGGTTCATCGAAACATTGCCTCGCCTATTACAGAAACCAAGGGACTATTATTACTATTATTATTTATTTGTACTATTTGTGTTATTCATTACAGAATAAAAACTGTGTCGTCCTAGTTTCTACAAAGATGCAAAAACATATTAACGAGAGTTTCTGTATTGGATGTTTTTTTTTGTTGAGGACGGTAGGGAAATGATTTGCTTGCAAGGGGCTCCCAAGGCGTCCATAGACTGGCCTACATGTGTGACATATATCTATGACATACATGCTTCTACGTTGATATTCGCTGGTGTGTGGGCAAAAAGTGACATGCATGTGTGACATACAAATTGTCTGTTTCAACTTGAATTCATACACGCCCATACATGTATGTTGGTGTGTGGATTAACCTCACTCTGTCTTAACGTAATTTTTCTCTTCAGTGTCGCGTAGGTAACATCATAGATTATATAAAACGTACTATTTTCAAAATGTCTGATTTGAGAAGTTTCTCAAGAGATTTCATGACAGAATTCATTGAACTTTATAAGAGTTTTGACTGTGGAAAACGAAATGTAAAAATTACATGAATAGAATTAAAAAAGATACAGCGTATGATGTATTATTAAATACTGGAGTTACTAAATCAAGCATTTAACTATAACTGGTGTCATCCATCCTTAAATAGTTTCTTCAATCATCCGGATGTAAGCGTAATTCTTCCAGTAAATTTATGTGTGAAAAGTTGTCGCCGTTCCTTCACCCACTTTGCGCGAGTCCGCCGTTGTTTGATTTTATTTCCCTTTTTTTGACAATGCACGCGTACGGCACTAACATAAACATTAACTCGCCTTTACTGCTCATCGTTCGTAATCAAACTACATGTATGACACCAAACAGCCTTGTTTGTGGACAACAGCGTACTTACCGTCATGCTTATCACAGATAGAAAAGATTGTTTGAAACAAAAAAAAAAAATTATTCACTCAAATAAATTTGTGCTTTGGTATAGGGCCAAGTAAATCAGTTTTTCAATGAAATAACTACTTTTTTTGACTTTCCAAAGCACATATTTGTTTCCTTGAAAAATATGGATTATTTATATCAATGTAACATATTTTTGAAGGTATCACTATAGTTTAGTAAAGCAAACAAATAATTGTTTATATGGAGTAAACGTATTGTTATATCCAGGCTACTATAGCTTTCATGGAAATGTTAGTTGTTTATAGCTAAATAAATATTTTGTTCAGTTATTTATAAGAGGTAGTCAACTATAGTCCACATTTCAATTAAAAAATGCATATAGTTGTCAAGATTTATGAAGTAAAAGTATTGAACTAGTTAACTACATGTATATTCATCTGATAACAGAGCACATACACAAAAGACAGTAGTGGAATTTCAAGTTTAGCATAATGGAGATATCGGGTTTATGAGTAAAAATCATAAATCAATGAAAATATTTATTTTCAACGATAACATAAATATAAATATCTCTATAATTCCAATAAAAAATAAATACTTTAAATAAAATTCCGGTCTTCTAAAAAAATAGCAGAAAAATATATCCAATTATGTGTGCAAGTGATATGGAAACATAAATAAACTAAAAATGAACAGTCTCTACTGCAGACTTAGTAATATATAATCTATATAGAAATCAAGGAAAATAAAAAAAATCTATATGGATACCTATCATCTACAAATACGTAAATACTTCTCAAATGAAAATGCTTGGTATAATGTAGAAAAATTTAATGTAGGTAATGACAATTTTGTAGTTACATAGTAATGGATTTAAAAGAAAATATCAAATACTAATGAAAATTGAATATTTTATGTTCTAAAATGTGCTTACTTATATTTTTGTTAGTAACGTCCTTCTTATCATCATTAAAAAATGTTGAATGACAAGAATTTGAGTATTAATTTTTTTAGTGTCTATCTATTTATTACATTACCTAACTAATGGTGATTAACTAAATTTTGTTTCTCCACAATGTTAAAAAGAAAACAACTGCAACATACTCACATCATTTTGCGTATCCTTTGGATTATTCACATGTGAAATAAATTTTTTCCTGTCTCCTAGTGCTGGGATCAGATCCTTGATGTCACTACTTGTTTCCAAAGATTTCACTACTGCCAAGTTGTTAATTTTATGTTCTAAAAAGAATGTTTGAATTGCTGATTATAATCGATAAACGACTTGAGAATGCAAACATATGTATAGGTATACAAACATAATTATGTGGAGTAGACTGCCCTTCCCCTGGTTGTTTATGAATGGGAATTTAAGTCAACCAAAGTACACTACCTAAGTATTCTGTCATACCTTAAAAATCATAGACAGTTGCTTTCAACACTGTGGATTATATTATGTCGGTGATTATAATATGTATATAATAAAAATATTTGATGAATATAGCCTTATCTCAATAATGAAATATGCGAGTGCAAAAATCTATAGTGAATAAAACATGAAGAGAATCTTTTTGACAAATAACACAGGGGTCAAATTAAACAAACATTTGTTTGGGTTTCATAACAAATCTATTAACTTCAACAAAATATGAGCGAGGTATGTACCACCAAAACATAATTTGTTTGAATTCCATGGCAATTTGGTCACAAAAAAATAATACCCGCGCAATCTGCTTGCTTATAAATGCCTGCAATCTTAACCAGAATGGATTTAAAGTATGTATAAAATCATTAGGTACTTTGGTTTGGATAATCAACAGCATAACATATATTGAATGTGCTTAGTTCAGGACATATTCAACAGGTGTAGGAAAAAAATCACTTCTACCTACCTTCAAAACGAGATATCAAATAGTCTAGTCCCAACTGAACTAATAATGACCTGACATCATGCATGATGAAATATAAGATGTTCAGTGCAGAACTGCAGACACCAGACTTGGTTCAGGAACTTTCAGCCTCCACAAAACTTCTATAAGTTCTATAACACTGAGCTCTGCAAATATTTCAAAATAGCTTGACGGAGAACAGCGAAATGAAAGACTTCTCACTTGTTTTGGCAGTCGCCCAGTCGGCGCAAGCGTGTACTGATGCGCCGCGGTCCTGTCATGGTTCTGTGACGTCCCCACTATAGCCAGTGTTGCGCACGCACTTGGAAAAATCTTATCATATCAATTCTATTCAATTAAACAACGAACTGTTTGTACGTAACGGTTCTAGTTATAGTCAAAAAAATTCAAGTGAAACAAATCATAGGGCTCATTGAAACAACACGATTTACTATTATCAAATAATGAAATGGCCATCGAAACAACAAAAGTTTAAGCAAAATAAATGTTGTTCACGTCAACAAAATAACATTCAAACAATAGATATTCTTATATTCCGATTTCAGATTTCTATCTGTGTAGTTTGTGTTTCGCATACTAGTTTGACAGTCCTGTATGTCACACATGTACGCCGGTATATGGCCGGCTTCAGACTTCCATGCAATAGGAAAGTAGTAAAATGATATCACCGTTATGTGCGGGAAGTACTGAGTCAATCAACTTGACTCCATTTCTTAGTGTAGGGTTTCGTGATGTTGATGATAAAATCTATGTTAGCTGGTTCTGATTCCTAACTTAATATTTTTAGAATTTTGAGAGTGTGCGTATCTCGCAAAAAAAAATTCGGGGTATTTTATTGACGTTAAACATTTGCAGACAGATGTGTGATTTAATATGTTTAGCTAAGCACAATATGATCATGAATGAGAAATAGGAAAATCGGACTATTTTACTGAGGTTGAAATTTATTTTTAAAAGTATGAAGATTATAAAAATAATTGTTACCTGATAGAGCGAGTATGATTAAATCTATTAGCTGCTCTTTGAATAAAAACGGTTTCTGCTACATGGCGAAAAACAGATGAAGCATGTATAAAACTTGTAGTAGGGCATTCTCGACAAATTTTAAGGCTCATCTCTAATATTAAAACGGCTGTGAGATACATTTTTGGAGAAGATAGCAACCATATTTAATTCTAGGACACCTGAGAGATGTCCAAGAATGGAAGAAGTTATTATTTTGATTCCATTTTAATTACTTAATGCGCATTTCTCAGCATTGACGTTTTAGATGTAAATAGTTCTAAGTTGTCAATAGTGTTTTGTTGACAAATTTGCGATTACGGTATTGATCATGAACAGTAACAGTTATGGTTATAGTGTAAGAAACGATCACGGTAGATTAAACGGAAAATTTGTTCTACTTGAACGTAAGCTATGAAGAGATAATCAATTGAATAGTAAAAAAAAATTATGAACTCAGTGAATCGCCGGTACTCAACCTGCCTAACCTGTCAGATTGACGAGTGGTAGAGTTAAAGTTTTTTTTTACTTCTGTGTCATCGGCATCGACTACTTTGGTCATTAGCCTCGTGTTCTGTGTAGGCTTTGTTATTGTTTCCCGGCGCCACTTAGGAACAGCACTGTTAATTAGAAGCCAACAGTGAATGCTCAGGTGGGGATTCTCGCTGAGCTTTTTTTTATGGATATTTATTTTTGGTTGAAAAAGCCAGAAATAAATTTCCGCCTCTAACGAGAATCGAACCCGGGACCTTCCGGTCACGAGCCCTCGACCCTAACCACTGGGCCAACCCACCCCCCTAGAGTTAAAGTTATTAACAGATTTTGTTTTCTACCACCAAAGTACAGACAATCTGCATCCACATCAAGCGATCAATTATTTTTATAGTTTTCATACTATTAATAATTGTCATACAAATTAATTCCAGCTTCCAATTTCCTATAAATGACCATGCGCGCAGCATGTTAAGTCACGCAGATTTTACAGCTAACATATTTTTTCGTGATAAACTTCACGAATACCAATTAACTATCTCCAAAGTTTCAACTGCAGTAAAATACCCCGAAATTTTTTTGCGAGATACGCATACTCGCATACGCAATTTTAGGTAACGGAGTCGCGTCAGCATATATGCTTTGACAGTATCAGGTCTCTGTCCCATTATTCTCTCTCAAACGCGACCATCACTTAGGGGTCTCTTAATTACTAATTCAGGAGCTAATTCCAGTAGCAATTTGTACGTGATCGGGACAAAGGTGTTCACAGCAATATCAATTATTATCAGGCCAATGACTGAATTCTGTACGCCCACTTATACCATACATAATATCTGAGTAGATACGTGATGTCAGTACCAAACTTAATTCCAAACTTAGATTCACGAACACGGAACTTGCGGATATGGTATCAGTCTCAGGAGTTTGCCAGGAGTTCAGAACTATAATTTATTATTCACTTTAGTGCTGGCAATATTAGGTTGAACATGTCGACTATCTGTTGAGTGGAATTCATCCGATCAAATTGATAAAATATCTCACTTCACCAGATTCACGCAAGATGGGTTGTTTCTGATATTTTCTCTTCGAATACCTTATGCCAAAATAGCTATACTTTTTTTTCATTTTCCTACAAAAAAAACTAATCTACAAGAAACTGTAAATTCTCAGCACAATTACCCATGAAAATTTGCCGCCAGCTCCCCAATTAATATCTTTTGAGTTATCCGAGAACCACTGACGTCTAGGACGTCAATGCTGAGAAACGCGCTGTTGACACATTGATTAAGTAATTACAAGCGAGTCAAAATAATGACTCATTTACATTAACTTATATTTCAAGATAGATAGCTTATGAATACCTAGTACATATAAAAATAATTTATAAATAATTACAAGATTATTCATATACTTTGCAACTAACTATACTAGCTGGACTAGAGGTACCAACAAATACTATACAAAGGAAAAGAAAAGTTACAATTTACGGAGACGAGTATGCGAGAAATTTTAGAAAAAGCCTAGATGTGTATATCGACAACTCTTTTCATGTAGATGCTTTTGTAAAGCCTAATATCGTTGATTATTAAGAAAATAGGGCTTCCGTATTTTCTTCAATCAACGCCAATATAGAATTTTCTGAACAAAAAATCTGTTTCAACAGGCTGTTTCCCTTCAAAAAGATGGTTATTTTGTAGTAATGGTTAATACTGAAAATATTAGCAATCGCCGTTGAGAAAGATTTAAGTAATTTAATTCCTGTAAGCAGGTTTACCAATTTAATTTTTTTATGTGCAAAAAATGAGGTGGGTGATGAAATTTTAATTAACAAGATCAACGCTAAGACAAATATATATAAAATATTCAATTTTGACTGTTCTATTTATTTCGGATGTAACTATGGCTCAAAGATAAATACTAGTAAGTCAGTTAGCAATTATATTAAGCAAAATCATCATCTATTGCTCTAACAACAGTGGCGGTAAATCAGTTTTTTCTTGTTTAATATAGTAAAACGGCGAACAAGTGCATCCACAGAAACCCATCGTCAAGCAGATAGAAACCAAAATCAAAGAGTCACTAATGATAATGATTTTAATGTTGCGAAAAAGAGATTCACAGTCTCCAACCTAAATATTGAAGGTCTTAGAAATAAAATAAATGAAATCGACTCATATGACTAAAACAAAATTTGACATATTGTGCTTTAATGAACATTGGTGTGATGAAGATAAGATTAAATTTTGCGCTATTGGGGGCTACAACCTTGCATCATATTACTGCAGACTTGGATTGGGGCATGGGGGAACGGCTATATATGTTAGGAAAGGACTTCATTGCATACCGTTACCTAATATAAATAACTGCTCAAAACAGCAACAATGTGAAATAGCAGCCACAAAAGTTACTGAAGTAGGTTTAGCAATTACATATCGATTTATAGACCACCTAGTGGGAATCTGGAAATATTCCTAGAAATAATGGAAAATGTTCTAACTCTAGTCAGCACACATTCCAAGGTTGTTGTGGCAGGAGACTTCAATATTCATTTCAATTACCCAAATAGTCAGAGAGATAGATTCATAGACTTATTTGAATCTTTCAATTTTCTTGCAAACGATCTTTGTTCCTACTAGAGGCTCAAACTGTCTAGATAACATATTCATAAGTTTTTCTCGTGAATATTTTGTGACAATCCACTACTATCTGACCATCTATCTCAAGTATTGAGTTAAACCTACCTTGTAAAGAACTAAAAATGTCAAGTAATAAAATATGTAGACCAATTACCAAGATTGGTAAGCATAGAGAGTAGAGACCATAAGCTGGGACTTTGTTGATGACAATGTTTTGAGTGTTGACGAAAAATTTACATATTCAATTAAATTGCTCAACAGTATGTACTTTGAAGCATTTCGTGAAAAAAAGACAAATATCAGTAGCAGCAAAGAAAATTTAAAATGGTTTTGCGATGAACTAGTACTCATGAGAGTATGTAGCATTTTACACACCGGAAAACATAAAGGTGCGAAATAACTTTAGGAAACAATACATAACAGCAATTACACACGCCAAAATAAGAACAGATGATAACTTTATAAAAGAAAGCCCTAACAAGTCTAAAGCTATTTGAAAGACAATTGCCGGTAACACAAGAGATAAAGACTACTCCAATGAGACAACCATCAATGCTGATGAATTCTATAAACACTTTGCAAATATAGCATCTATAATTACTAAACAACTGCCTAGCTCAAACGATGACACATTGAGGAACCTAAGAAGGAACCTAAGAAATAGAAAACAAAAATATATTGACACATTTAGCTTCCAACAGGTCAGTTATAATCAAGTTAGGGAGGTAGTAAATTCATTAAATAACAGCAGAAGTAAAGATATATACGGTTTCAGTGTTGAACTCTTGAAAGTTATTCTAAATTTAATAATAGTACCTATAACAAAGCTATTTAACATGTGCATATAAGGCTTCCGTCTTCCCAGACGCATTGAAAATAGCATCAGTTGTACCCATATTTAAAAGCGGGGATATAAATGACGCAAATAATTATAGACCAATATCTTTGTTACCCATAATTTCTAAAATTCTAGAAAAATTGTTAAAATTACAAATCGTTGAATATCTAGAATCACGCAATCTTTTAAATGAACAACAATTTGGTTTTAGGAACAAACGTGGAACAACTGATGCCATATTAAAATTCACAGAAATAATGCTACGATGTTTTGGAGATGGTGCATTAACGAATGCAATTTTTTGTGACTTGAGCAAGGCCTTCGACTGTGTATCTCATGACATTCTCATCGGGAAATTACCATTTTATGGTTTCGATGCTAGCAATGTGCGTCTTATTAAAAATTACCTTCAAAACAGAAAACAAACTGTGAGGCTGGGGGAGACGCGATCTGAAATGATTGATGTGAGAGAGGGCGTACCACAGGGCTCTATTCTTGGGCCAGTGCTATTCCTCCTTTACATTGACGACCTCCCCTTAGCTTTAACAGACATAGACTGTGTTTTTTATGATGACGACACAATGCTTTTAATTAGGGCAGAAAATATGATGAACTGCTGCAAACTACGTGTAATGTAAGGCTAACTGCTGAGTTGTGGTTTGCTATGAATCACCTTAGGTTTAATGACTCCAAAGCTGTGGAGATGCTTCTTACTACCAAAAATATTGAACAGTGTGATAGCACCAGCGCTACAAAGTTCCAGGTTCCAGGTATCCATTTAGATTCAAAATTATGTTGGAATGCCCATGGTGATTCATTAGCAAAATCACTGTCACAAACAGTATTTTCCTTACGGCAATTATCACTCCGAGCATCTCCTGAGGTGCTGGGTGTGGCGTATTTTGCGAGGGTACACTCAAAACTGAGTTATGGTTTACTCACTTGGGGTCATTCATCAATATTCTCTAGAATATTTAGACTTCAAAGAAGAGCAGTGAGGATAGTAGCAAACATACCATATAGAGATGATTGTAAGGAAGCATTTATCAGCTTTAAAATTCCAACTCTGCCGTTACAGTATGCGCTGGAATGTTTGCTGTATATTCATAAATATCTGGATGAATATGAAACTAACTCTCATCAATAGAGGCAAAAATGCTTTAAAACAGCCATCCAGAAGACTGTCAAAGTCACGCGATGCAGTTTCTTACTATGGTCCAAAATTATATAACATACTGAAACCTGAAGTTAAAAACCTCTCTCTGCCACAGTTTAGGACTGCAATAAGAGATTTTTTAGTATCTGGTGCATTCTTTTCTATGGACGATATCATGCACCATATCAGTATTTTATGTGTGAACGTGTTTTAGTAATGTAGCTTTTAATACTTCTACTGCTACTTGTATTGACTATCACCTTTACGCAATATTGCTTTTCCATATTATTATTATGGATTATATGTTTTTTTATAGTTTATTTTATTGTGTCTAATTTGTTATAAGTACGTTTACCAAAATACTTAGAAATATAAATATATGAAATAGAATAATTTATCGAACATTGCTCAGTTTAGAAAAAAAAATCTATCGCTGACGATATTCTATCAATAGAATGAGTTCCTTGATTGTATTTTTACACGTATATCATGTTTGTGAACTGTTTATTTGTGAATTGTATATTATTTATGTTTGAAAACCAAAAACCTACTTATTTGTTAATTTATTTTCTTTTTGACTTGTGAAAGTACAGCATGTACATAATCATCAATAAATTATCCATCTGTCTATCTATCTAGCTTTTCTAAAGTCCAGAATAAATCATAAGTGAATAGCACTCATTTGAGTCTAGGTGTAGCGAAAGAACGTCCTTAAAAAGATGGCATCATGGATAGTAATATTACAGTTTTGCGAAAGTGAAACTGAAAGCCTGGTTGGTTCAGTAGGTTACGGTACACCTTTCGAACCCATAGGTCCCAGGATCGGTTCCTAAGCTGGGCTACTTTTTTTTCTTCTTACACTGTATAAATTCACCACGGTATTTGTCTTGTAGAAGTTTAGATTTGATTAAATCTGTGATTCAGTCTTGGCCTCAAGGATTATTGGAGCATATGTGGAGGTTCGCCGGTGATTTCGCCGGACTGTACAGGCCGCCGGATGTGGAATTGGAAAACCATTCGATCGGCCTGCGCAGGCCGGGCCTGCGCAGGCTGAGAAAAGCGTGTGTGGCGCTACTGGCGGTTTTAGACATTCGACAATGACCGTCAATGCTGGCGCGCGAGGTTAAAAGAATGGGGTATTTTTCGAACAAAATTTTATGACGGAATATTGATGTTCCGTCCCCAAAAACAATGTAACTAATATTTTTACTTTTTACAGTGAATGTGAAGTGGCATAAAAGCACCTGCAAAGTTCAAACATAAAATTTCGCGGCAAAGCTGTGACGTAATGCATCTAAGCGTGACGTAATAAGTCTTTCGTGGAGCTATCCCTAGAATGTGACTCTACTTTGTTATATGACCTCCTTTTCTCCATCTACAGACATAACCTCTGCTTCGTATTGATATTGACAGATGTTTGTTTACATCACTTCACATGATCTATCTTGGTTAAATGAGATACCGTGACAGTCGTGACACCAGGGGAGATTATGTATGCATGACACTAGTGGCAGGCTGTTAAAGACGAGTGCTGCCGAATGACTAGTAAAGTTGTGAAAAGTAACTATGAATCATTCTCAGAGTAAACTGCTAATTACATAACAATGCAAAAAATGGAATAGCTGTGCAATATAACATTTATAGTCTACAAAAAGAGGGAAACTAAATAAACATAAAATAAAGTTTGCATCCTTCATAGAAAAACTATGCAAAATATTAACAACGTGACAACCTTGAATCTACGCTCAACTCAAATTAAAATAGACACATCCTATCTACATTCGGCATAAAAATCACTTTTGATTGGTTGATTCCTTAGGCGGGAGGTTTAAGAGATTTAAATGAGCTCTTTTCAAAGGTATGACTTTCAAAGTCTATCTTTACTCCACGTAGGCAGAAAAAAATTGAGCAAACACTGCCATCATTACAAATTAGATACAAGCAATCCATTTCAGCCATTAAACAGGCAATATTAGCAAGTTGGAAAATACCCCATTGAACAAACATGTCATATGAATTTTTATTACCATTTATAAAAGTAACATGTGCCTTTGGCAAGTAAAAGGTAAAACTACAACGACAAGGTGAAGAAGGATGCTGTGTATCAACGTTTAAGTGATAAACTGGGAGAGATTGAACCGAACGCCTCCAAACGTATGGTAGTTAAAAAAATTAATAACATACACCGAAAAGGTATCAAGAAAATGAACTGTAATAGTAGTTTTTTTTTAATTAATGATGTAACCATAGCTAACAGCTTCAGATAAGCTTCTTCATCTATCCTCAGATAGTTGTACCAATCTTTTGGCGTTACTCTTAATTCTGATAGTATATGCGAAAATATGTATGCGAAAAATATTCTACAGGGTGGGCCAATAGTGCGTGGACGGAGGATTGTGGGCTTACTAAAAAATATTTCAAAAATCTGTCACCTGATCATGATAGCGACCCTTAAGGGCTATAACGTCAAAATATTTTTACTCAATTTTTGACGTTTATACAGGGTGATTCATATCAAACATACATTTTTTTAATGGAACCCCCCTATATATTGTTGCATATTTGGATTCCTTGGTTAATTCTAGTGCGACTTTATGTATCACACATGGAGCTTTAGACGAACCATTTAGGCGCAAATTACCATTTTTGGTATAAGTATATATCAGAAAAAAATTGAATATTGCAGCGACTATAAAACTTAGAAGGCCGTGACTTTGCGGTACGACTAAGCATGAAATGCGTCACCTCAGGTCGTAGGGCTAAATTTGAATTCTTTTTGCACTTGGAGAAATCAGTAGATTAATTAAGGAAACTTCAATTACAGATAACTTGATTTTTTCAAATGGGAATGTCTATTTTGGTTTAAAGAATCAAATGCAAAATTTGATTACCTTTCTAACGATATAGCATTTCCGATATCAATCTTTTTTGGTTTTCATTTTATTTCAAATTTTTGTCAAATCGGTGTTTTTCAATTTTCCTGCGTGCAAGCAACCAAGCAGGCCATGAAAAATAAACAAGAGCTAGTTAATATGGAAGAAACCAACTAACTTAGTAGAAAAATGCAAACTAACTAGAGCAACGAGGAAAGATTAAGAAAATTCCTTACAACATATTAGCTCTAACCGGATACAACAGCCGCAAGATATGTAATATCAATGAGTAGCTGTGGTATGACAGAAGTGTTTGTTTTCCACAGCCTACTAGCTGTTGAGGTCTACTAGAGCTTGACAACTTTCCAAAACGATTAAAAATTTTGAAACAAAAGGAAAACTACCAGCAATTTTTGGTTACAGTCTAACATGTTCAGAATGAAGTTTCCCATTTAATGGGATAAAAAAATTAGTCATTTCCGTTTAGTTAAGTCAAAAGTGAATATATCTCCAACTGGAGCATTCTGAATATCTATTGAAATAATTGCTAGAATTTTTTAATTACGCTCTGTTGTAATTGTGTTTATTTCATGTAGTTTGCTGCAAACTAAATTATCTTTTACAATTCAAACAGACTGCAAATCAAGTTTCATTTTCCGCGATTTTGCTAATAAGTAGAAGTACCTACTGAAGAATTTGAAGGGTTCCAGTCAGAGGTATCATTACTTTTGACTTACGGAAATGGCTACTTTTTTATAGCATTAAATATGAAAATTTATTCAGAAGACATAGATATTCTACTGCCAGCAACAATCACTAGCAGTTTTCCTTTGATTAAATATCTTTTTACTGACTTTGGAAATTGGCTAATGGCTAGTAGGCTGTGGAAAATGAGCGTTCTTATTACCGCTATTGTTTCTGGTTAGAGCTAATATGTTGTAAGGAGTTTTCTGAAAACTAAATTATGTTTTACAAACTGCAATTCAAGTTTCATTTTCCGCGATTTTGCTAATAAATAGAAGTACCTACTGAAGAATTTGAAGGGTTCCAGTCAGGTATCATTACTTTTGACTTACGGAAATGGCTACTTTTTTATAGCATTAAAGATGAAAGTTTATTCAGAAGACATAGATATTCTACTGCCAGCAACAATCACTAGCAGTTTTCCTTTGATTAAATATTTTTTTACTGACTTTGGAAATTGGCTAATGGCTAGTATAGGCTGTGGAAAATGAGCGTTCTTATTACCGCTATTGTTTCTGGTTAGAGCTAATATGTTGTAAGGAATTTTCATAATCTTGCCTCATTGCTCTAGTTAGTTTGCATCTTTCTACTAATTTAGTTGGTTTCTTCCATATTAGCGAGCTTTTGTTTATTTTTCATGGCCAGCTAGGTCGCTTGCATGCAGGAAAATTGAAAAACACCGATTTGACTGAAAATTTGAAATAAAATGAAAACTAAAAAAGATTGATATCGAGAGTGGTATATCGTTAGAAAGGTAATCAAATTTTACATTTGATTCTTTAAACCAAAATTGGCATTCCCATTTGAAAAATCAAGTTATCTGTGATTAAAGTTTCCTTAATTAATCTACTGATTTCTCCAAGTACAAAAAGAATTCAATTTTAGCCGTCTGACCTAAGGTGGCGCATTTCATGCTTAGTCGTACTGCAAAGTCACGGCCTTCTAAGTTTTATAATTGATGCGATATTCAATTTTCTTCTGATACCTACTTATACCAAAAATTGTGATTTGCGTTTAAACGGTTCGTTTAAGCTTCCATGTGTGATACATAAAGTCACACTAGAATTGACCAAGGAACCCAAATATGCAATAATATATAGGGGGTTCCTTCAAAAAAAATGTAAGTTTGATACTCGGTTTGATATGAATCACCCTGTATAAACGTCAAAATTTAAGTGAAAATATTTTGACGTTATAGCCCTCAAGGGTCCCTACCATGATCAAGACAATCCTCCGTCCACGCACTATTGGCCCACCCTGTATTTCTTCAACCATACCTTACACCAAAAGTTTTAGTGTAGGCGCTAGAGGTAGTTGAGTATGCAAAATCCGAGTACCGGCAACTATGACCGGATTCTTATACCTGTGACTCTAAGTAATAACAAAACACATCTTGCCGCCAGATGATATAGTCCCTTCCCCCTCCCAGCACATGCCCCTCTCCTCCTAGACAGTAGACTCTGAGCAATGACTCGTAGTTTTAGTGTCCAGGAAGAAACCGGATGTCGCTTGGTATTTGAGTTCTAGAGGCAGTTTGGAAACTTTTTTGTCATTGCACCATAACCTCAAAATGAGAGGGATCGGAGATAGAGGAGGAGGGGGGTGTTGAACGTGAAAAAAATCGTTAAGTAACCAAATGAAAATGCGGTAAAATTTTAGTATACCTACCCAGGTAATGTTCCAAAAAATCGTCACCCGAAATCTTCGGGCGGTTTGCCCGTACCTACCGATTATTTTAAAATGAAAATAAAAAAAAATCACCACGAAACCGGTCGGAATTTTATGGATAATTGACTAAGAAAAAATATATTTTTTTTTGTGATAAATCGAAGGATCATAATAAGTTTTATAACAAAACTGTTTTTGTTTTCTTTTTTTTCGCAATAATTCAAAAGTTATATCGAAATAAAAATGGGTTTTTGAATCGAGTACCGAAAACACGCTGACGGCTCCCGAACCCGTGTGACGTAACGATGGCGGTTAAGATGCTCCTTTGACCAACGACGTCCTACATCGATACTAGATTCTAGAGTCCCAGCCAATCGTGAAAATACTTGCTAGTAACTAGTGTATATTTGTTGCAATATAGCCGATGAATGAAGTTTGCAGCTCGAAACGACCTCTACGATCGAAATAAATATCTTTTTGAATGTTTGAAATCAGATTACAGATTCCAGTAAGTAAGTACCTAATCAAATATGTCTTGTTGAAACTATCTGGTGCATGTTCGGCTGGCCTAGTGGTTAGGGTGTTGGTTAATGGATCCGTTGGTCTATGGTTCAAAGCTCAGCCTGTCCAATTTTTTCTTTATTTTTTTTTATCAAATAATTCATTCATGTGCTTTTTGCACTTGTTACGTACATTTTTTTCTACGATCAACATAAATATGTTTTTGAAACAAATTCTATCAGACATATTACTTGCACTGCATAGTGCAAAAACTAAGTACAGGACGCGGTGGACAATTCAAAAAATCAGTGCAAATGGTGTTTGTCCGTCAATATCAATCCCCAATATTTTTTTTACTTGTAATAGTTGGTTAATAAAACAAAATCCATTCATTTTTTAAGTTTTTAATATAAACGTAGATGCTTTTCTGTTATAATGTTTGTTAGTAATTTCATCTTATATGATTTTTTTAATAGATTATTAATATGTACATCCCAACGTAAGTGTCAGTCTAAATATATTCCTAGATACTTAATACTTTTTTCTGTGTTCGGGACTAAAAAATATAGTTTTATTTTTGTTTTCTTGAAGTGTTAACTCTTACGTAAAATAATTAGACTTATAATTTATTTATCATATAAGTATTTATTATCAATAATAATATTAAATAATAAAATAATTATTTTAAGTTTTGGTCAAGAAGATAATTATAACATAGAAACTCATAAAAGAATAAGTTTTGTTTGTTTGCATTGCATTTATATATTTTTGTTTGTTAAATTTTTATGAAAATTTAATTATTAAGCTTCATTGCTCAAAGTTAAATAAATAAAGATACCAAGTGATAAACAGAAGACTGTTGTGATTACGAGTTTGAGTTACTTTATGTTTATATTAAAAACCTAAAAAATGAATGTATTTTGTTTTATTAACCAACTGTTGCATTTAAAAAAAATATTGGCGATTGATATTGACGGACAAACACCATTTGCACTGATTTTTTGAATTGTCCACCGTGTCCTGTACTTAGTTTTTGCACTAGGCAGTGCAAGTAATATGTCTGATAGAATTTGTTTCAAAAACATATTTATGTCTATCGTAGAAAAAAATGTACGTAACAAGTGCAAAAAGCACATGAATGAACTATTTGATAAAAAAAAATAAAAAAAAAATTGGACAGGCTGAGCTTTGAACCATAGACCAACGGATCCATTAACCAACACCCTAACCACTAGGCCAGCCGAACATGCACCCGATAGTTTCAACAAGACATATTTGATTAGGTACTTACTTACTGGAATCTGTAATCTGATTTCAAACATTGAAAAAGATATTTATTTCGATCGTAGAGGTCGTCTCGAGCTGCAAACTTCATTCATCGGCTATATTGCAACAAATATACACTAGTTACTAGCAAGTATTTTCACGATTGGCTGGGACTCTAGAATCTAGTATAGATGTAGGACGTCGTTGGTCAACGCCGCCATCGTTACGTCACACGGGTTCGGGAGCCGTCGGCGTGTTTTCGGTACTCGATTCAAAAGCCCATTTTTATATTGATATAACTTTTGAATTATTGCGAAAAAAAAGAAAACAAGAACAGTTTTATTATAAAACTTATATATGATCTTTCGATTTATGACAAAAAAAAATTGATTCAAAACCTCAATTCTTTGTTTCTCTATACTTCTGTAGATAACACAAAAAATACTCATTCGTTTCTGCTTAGCAGGTTATAAATAATTTGAGCTTAATGTTTGGTTTTTCACGTCATTTTCGTTAAAAATCGTTAAAAAATTGTTAAAATTGTTTAAAACGAATGACGTTTTTCATACAGATCTTTGGGAGGTCCAGCCATAACAAGTATCAATATTATCCGCAATTTTCAACCCCTAGAGGGGGTAAAATTTGTCACTGCACCATAACCCCCAAAATGGGAGGGATCGGAAATAGAGGGACAGTGTCAAACCGTAAAAAAATCGTTAAGTAGCTGAATGAAAATACGGTAGTATTTTAGTATACCTGCCAGCAAATGTTCCAAAAAATCGTCATCCGAAATCGACGGGCGGTTTGCGCGTACCGATTTTTTTTTAAATGAAAATAAAGAAATCGCGACGAAACCGGTCGGAACTTGGTGGAATTTTTTTGTAGATATCACAAAAAATACTGTCATGTGTGTCTGCTGGACAGTTTATGAGAAATTTGAGCTTAAAGTTCGATTCTTAACGTCATTTTCGTTAGAAATCGTTAAAAAATTACTTATATTGTTTAAAACGGATGACTTTTCTTATACATGTTCTTGGGAGGTCCCATAATGACATGTATCAATTTCACCCTTTTTTAATGGGGGTGACATTATTGAACGCCTTTTGAAAGGATACGGACGGTGTTCAATAATTTTACCCCCTCTAGGGGTTGAATATTGCGGTTAAAGGTAATAAAAATGGATAAAATTGATACATGTTATGGTTGGACCTCTCAAAAATATGTATAAAAAACGTCATCCGTGTTAAACAATTATAAGAATTTTTTAACGATTTTTAACGAAAATGACGTGAAAAACCGAACATTAAGCTCAAATTTATAACCTTGACCTAAATAATGAGCAAATGAAACGGTTGGAAATAGTTTGCACATATTTATTTTCAAAAAAAAGTATCTGTTGATGAACTTAGATATAAACTAATGAGTATCTCAAAATATAGGTTTTGATTTCAATTTGATGAAAGTGATATGCACAACAGATGCTTTGCATTTGCATTTATTAAGAGCTACAGTACAAACATTTATATGGAAAAATTCTCACCACACACAACTACCACCTATTAATTATTGTTGACTTGGGTATGAAAAGATGGATGGTGACTTACGTCCACGACGAACGACGAAGCCGGCTTTACCAGAGTCATTAATTACACCCTCTAAATGTACTGCAAATTGTCTAACAACGTCTTGTAGTTGTAAAAAACAGATTTATATTGTATTTCATTATGTAAATGTATCAATAACGAATGTCGAAATAAAAATGAGTAACTGTTTGAATGTTCATGTATAACTAATATATTTTGATTAATTAGAAGAATTGTTACTTTCATTTTCATTTTTTTTATTATTTAAGAATCCGTCCTGACTCTACCATTAGAATAAACTATGAATTATTACGATAATGTTCATAAAAAATATTTTCTCTTATGTACTCAATACATACCTTTACGAATAAGTGTAGAGGGGATAAAAAAAAATTGGACCGAAAACTTGACCGGCAAGATCCACATTCTTAATCTTTAATCAGTTCTTTACCCAAATCCGTTGCCAAAATGCGGTACTCGGATTTTGCATACTCAACTACCTCTAGCGCCCGCTCTATTTCTATCATTATGCTCTTTGATGCTTCTTTTATATATTATTGCTAATACCAAACCAATAATAGACAATCGTCTTTTGATGCCATGCTTGCTAGAACTGAAGTGAACTGAAAAATTTCCTGAGCATCCTTGAAGGAGGGTGTATTCAAGCCAAAGTGCAAGCGCCTTCAGGCCAGAACTGTGCAGATTTTCCTCTGAGGACTTCCGTAGCATCTGTGGGCCGCTTTATAGGGCTCCTATATTAGACAGTCTTTGATATGTAGTCATTACTTCACACATATATTTATCCATCGATTTGAATTCTACCAGCTGGTACAAAGCCAGCAATATGGCGCATTAACGTTAATCGCCTTGTTAAATCCCTATCATCATACAAGTTTTTCCAAGCCTCTCTTGCAGTTTCAGGGCCTGTTTCACCAGTCCTTGATAAGTGTCAGATAGCCTATCTGTCAGATAGGTCCATATAATTTGTACGGCATTATCTGGCAGGTAGGCTCTCTGACACTTATCAGGAACCGGTGAAACCCAGGGGGTGTTCACTCTTATGGAGCCAAGGTGGCCGGTAATTTTAATTCTCCCCCAAATTGCTAAGATGTCGCCAGGAACCGTTTGGTAGATAATGTGTATATGTGGTTGCCTGACATTCTAGTATGAAGGCGAAATTAACCTTAATAAACTTTGAAATTATCAACTGTCATGTGAGCGTCACTGATCTTGTTTTTGTGTATTTGTCGAAGTTTTTTGTGTTCTCGCATTTCCAGTGAACTTTTTCAGTGTTTATCGGACTTTGTTTGTAGTGGTAAGTGTTTGTTTGACTTTTTTCGCCCAAAAGTGACTATAAATAAGCAAGAAGCAGGCGAACTCATCGACCTTTCGTCGGTCCTGATAACAAGGATTTTTAGTTCCAGTTTGTAAGTAAAATTATCATGCTGTAATCTAGATTTTAGATAAAATAATAGGTTCATGTTAGTAAGATGAATATGTTCGTTCATCTCTGTAGTACATACATAAGTGCAGTTAATTGTGGTTCAGGATGTTACCAAAAAGAGCAGTTTGTTAACTTTGGAAACTATTGTATGTAAAAAAAGCATCAAATGAAAGAATGCCAAATATCAAATTAAAATTATCAGGTGTTTATTAGAATTGAGGAATTTATGAGTAATTTACATACTTGTTGCATTACATGTTCATAATTGAATATTATTTTTTTAGCAATCACATCTCATCACAAATGTGCAGTCAAGGACTTCCAGGATAGGGTCTCAGTGCGCCAGATTTCCCAACCCTAGGAGATGCATGACTATCTTCAAACTATGGATGAACTGTGTTGGAAATACTTCAACATCTGAATCCAATATATTCATCCACTGAACAAATCATAGGTATGTTATTCTTCTTTGGTTATTATGAAACAATTAATAGTACATTATATTGCAAGGTGTAAAAGGCACTCATTATGTGTTGAGCTCAGAAGTGTAATTCCGAGGCAGCAGCCGAGGCCATGTAATCTGAGCGAAACACATATTGGAGATTTATACTCCAAATAGGATTTACTATTTTTTGAAAAATGAAAAAAAATAATTCAGAGGTGAAGGTCGAACCTGAGACCTTCAGGCTTTCAAGCGTAGCTATTCATTTTTATTTTTTCAAATGCTTGACACGTGGTGTTCAATCTCTTACACAAAAGTTAAGATTGGGTGAAAGAGATACCCAAGTCCAATAAAAGTGATATCTCAAAGAGAAGTAAAACGGTGATGTTTTGGAATCTTGTTGTTAGACCCTGTCTTTTTTCAGACACTTGTTTTAACTGTATATTGTTGTATGTATCACTGGCTCTCTGGCTTAAAGGTTTCGTTTGTTTTTAGATCAACCTCCAACTTCTGCAATGCTACCAACACAGCCAGTAGTTAAAATGCCACTGATTGCCACCACCCCCACTACAGCGCAACAAAATCTGAATCAAGTGGAACAGATAGCGAAGCAATCTTCTAATCCAAGTAAGTACACTAACCAGGCACGTATCCAGGATTTGCTTTTGGAAGGGGCCAGATTATGGCTGTCAATTGCTTGACCTTTGGGTGGGGGAGCAGACGGCATTATATCATGTTTCGGGGAGGGGGTCCGGACCCCCTGGACTCTATAAATATGTACCTGATCACTAACTTTCAATGGGTGAATCAAACTTATGTCCCAAAAACTCTCATAACAAATGACAGATTCTATAACCAAACCGTCATGAAAAAACATGTTGATTTACTGTATGACATGTAATACTGGCACTATCTGCATCATGTAAGAAGTATTAGTATTCTGTTTCAAGTTTCAAATATTTTAAAATATGAATTATTTTTATTTTTTTCCAGGTTCCTCTAGACCTGGTTCAGGATTCTTGAATTATATGCCTGTGAGCAGAGAGTCGCAATTAAATCCAAGGGCTTAGAGGCTATACAGGGTAAGAAATTGTCTCTCCCGAGCAAATAGGAGATTAAAAGCTAGAAGACTGTTTCGACGTGCCCAGCAGGCAAGAGAAATATATCTCAACCACAGGAGGCACAGGAAGTAGCGATGTCTGACAGAAATTTAATCAATTTTATGATTCCTTCTCTCATGTGCCAATTCACTATTCATATTCCAGTTTTTAGTATTGATTCCGCCATTTAGAAAAAAATCCTGGTTTAATTTAATGCCAATCTTTGTAGCCAAAACTGGAAGATCTGCCTCGTTTAATTCAAGCAGATTGAAAATGGTAAGCCATGAAAGATACTTTATTATTAATAACTGGAATGAAATTTTAAGTTTATTAATTTATATAGCATTAACAGCTTTTTAACAAACTACTTTGAAATGACAATGTATCGACAATTTCTTGAATGCTCTTCTGGTGTCCTTTTCCTGTGGCCATCAAAATAAGGGCTTCCAAATGTTCTTGCAGTTTTTACATGTAAGGTTGTAAATATTTTCAAGAAGGTCTGTTTTCCAGGCGGCCCCACTTGTTTTAAGGTGAGAACTGGAGATTTTTTCTTAAATAAAGTTGTTACGTTTTAAACAAGGCCCGTTTTCAAGGGGGTCTCAATTAGTTTATGACGGTACATATATGCCACTAAATGAGGTCTTCACACGAAAATTTGTAAATTTTTTTTAATAAGGGCCGTATTTTATGAGCCTTGATTGCCTTGTCGTTGTAAAAATATATGGATATTGCACCGAAAACAGTTTTGGCTCTCACTGTAAGAGAGCTTATCCAGAGCCTCTGGCTGTCCGTCCGTCCGTATACAAAAGATAGCGAAAACTACACCTGTTAGAGGAAAACTAAATACAGATTCGGAATTGGCATGAAAAAACTAGTCCGGGAAGAATCTGGTCTTTTCAATATCGCTTCCGGTTCCACAGTGAGAGCGCTGTTTGATCAACCTGAAGTTGTAAACATATTATACTAAAACTGTAAATATCTTCAACATGGGTCATTTTAAAAAAGGGTCTCATTTACGTGCTTCAATTCTACGTTATTTAAATACTATTAACTGGATACGAAGAGTTTCAATTTGGCAAAGTCAGCATAAACAGGTTTTATGTGGAGTAAACACAATTATATTTAAAGACTTCATTGTTCTGTGATTACTTATTCCTAATGATGTATGAATTATAATATAATGTTATATGTACCACAATGTTCAATTTAATATTGTATCCATCCAAACAAGGGCCCTTCTACCCTATAGGTCTTCCAGTCAGTTGCCCGGTGGGCCTGTTTGAGTTTACTAAGCTTCTTGGCGTGTAAATTAATTTCGAAACCCTATTATATAACTATTTTAATGTACATGATCATGATTTTGTCATATTGATAAGTATTTTTGCATTTGCTGTTACCTACACTATAAGTACGGGTATGTACAAGTAGAATATAAATTGCTTCATTTAGGTACTGATTTTGTACATGTAATTCTAACTTATGCACTGTATATTACATTACAAGTTAATAAACCTTCATTCATAATTACTTCTTTTATTGCATAAAATATTTTGAACATTTCAGGTAATGCAACCAAATGTGAAAAGCCCCATTACATTCCCTACTCGAGCATTGTGGGAAAGGCCCATTCAGCTTTTATACCCTCCAATCCGCAAGGGGGCGCAAAAACACGGTCCCTTCCGTCATTATAGAAGTTTGCCATCTATAAGAGGGGGTTATCTATGGTGAAACCGGCCCGTAGCCTCTGTCACATACTACAGATAAGATTGATACAAGTATTTACCATAAGACAAAATTTCGCCAGTGTTCGCTGCTGCCTTCTTGTACCTCCGCAGCGGTTCTCTGTTGCTCTAGGTATAGGATCATCCGCATACTCCCGCACGTTATCAATAATTAATGCCATCATAATTGCTTCTTCCTTCCAGTTTTTTGAAACATAACTGAGCTTGATTATTATCACTCATCTTGGGTAGAGTAAACAAGCTATGCTTCTAAAACCCATACCATAACTTCCGTTCCGCAGCTTTGTTGGCGGCAAGTTAACAATTTGAGGTTAACTTTCTTTGATCACTTCACAAGCTATATATTACAACTCATGATACTACGACACTAAAGTACAACTTGTACCGTGCCTACATACAGGGTGAGTTTTTAGTACCGGCTCGGTACATAACTCCACTACTGTAGAAGATAGCGATAAAAGTTGTAGCCACGGATATGCTCCTTACTCAGAAAATATGTTGATTTATACAGGGTGATCCATAACTACGTGATGATGCAAACATATATTTTTTTAAATGAGGCACTATAGATTATCCCATTTTTAGATTCTACTAATAACCTCTCTTCTTACAATATGAGGTATTTTTACATTATACAGGGTTGGGATAAAGTATGGAACCAAGCAAATATCTGAAACGGAAAGGGTGATGTTGCTGAAAAATTGTAGGTAAATGTATTGACGCATAATGCATCCGAAGACATTATGTTAGCTATCAATGTACTTCTGGTCTAACCGGAAGTACTGTCAACTTTTTTAATTTAAATGGGACACCCTGTATATTTTTTTCCGAATACGTCCATAGAGGGTTTAGTATTTGTTTCTGTAAAAAATTTTTATTTGTCTCACAAATTTGTCCGTGGCGGTCTGCGGTCTTCCCGTTTCAGGTAATTTTTTTGTTTTTTTTTTGTATGTTAGTCACCGTCAAATGTGTTATAGGACCCCTGTCGGGACGTAAATCATTAAAAGTTGACACACTTCTTTGTGAGTTCTCACGCGATCGCCAAAACCGACTTTGAATGACCGGCATTTTAAACACCTGAAATGATAAAGAAGCTTTATCTTTCCCGTTTTTACAGAAACTAATACTAAACCCACTACAGACGTATTCGGAAAAAAAAGATGTATTAAAATCTGCAAAAATATACAGGGTGTCCCTTTAAATTAAAAAATTTGACGGTACTTCCGGTTAAACCGGAAGTACATCAATAGCTATCATAATGTCTTCGGATGCATTATACGTCAGTAAAATTTGCAGGCGCAAATTTTCAGCAATATCGTTCTTTCCGTTCCAAAGTTATTTGCTTGGTTCCATACTTTATCCCAACCTTGTATAGGCTATTTCAAAAGTTATGACCATTTTTATATCCAAATCGCTGTCAAACGAACGTACTGTATATCAAAAAGTAATTTATCAAACACTATTTTTTTCACATAACAAGATTAAACATATCCCCTAGTTTCAAAATCCGCTATAAAAAAAGCCCGCGACGTATATTCGTATACAGGGTGATGTAGAATTCAAAATCCAGATTTTCTCTTTTTTTCTTAAATGTAACCCCCAATATTTTGTTATACCAAAGAATTGCTTTTAATATACTCTTTCACCTTTGTATAGCACTTGTTGTACCTACATCTATCAGTTTCCGAGATATTTCGATTTTTCGGTAAATTTAAAGTATAGCTTCTATTTGTGTGCTGAAATTTATTTATTTTGAGAAAGTTCTATCGAATTCGTCTTTTGTTTAACGAACAACTAAATTATAAGGTCATGATAGTATTTGATGAAGTCAAAACCCTAAATCATCGAGAAAATAAAGTCAAGTATGCTGAGGAAACAATTTTGTAGGCGTGATACATAATTATCAAGCAGGTTTATCAGGTAGGCTTTGAAAAATTGACAGTTTTCATGACCTGCTCAATAATTCCGTACTGTGAAAAACCAGCTTTAAAAATTAATTTTTCCATTGAGGGTATTTAGGAGAATCTTTGAGAAATTGCTTACTTGCCTCTAGAATATAATATCTATGACTATGATAACTATGAACAGCAATATCCAGAACGGAGGCACTGTAAAACTAATGCGTTTGAAAGATCGAAGAATCGTTTTATTTGGACTGTGTCGTTTCATATTTCATAGCCTACTTGATAGATCTGTTTGATAATTATGCATGACGTCTATAAAATTGATTCCTCAGCACACTTGACATATATTATCTCGTTAATCCAGTCCTTTGACTTGCTCAAATACTATTATGGCCTTATGTTTTAGTTGTTTTTTACGAAAAAATAAAATTTCATAGTATTTTCTCAAAATAAATAAATTTTAGTAAAAAATAGAAGGTATTATTAAAATTTGTAGAAAAATCGAAATATCTTAGAAACTAATGAATCCAGCCATAACAAGTGCTATAATACAAAGACGGAAGAACATATTAAAAGCAGTTCTTTGATACAATAAAATATTGGGGGTTACATTTTAAAAAAGAGAGAAAATCTAGATTTTGCGTTTTACATCACCCTGTATACGAATATGCGTCGTGGGCTTTTTTATAGCCGACTTTAGAACTAGATGATATTTTTTATCCATCCGTGTAAAAGAAAGGATATTTGATTCATCACTTTTTGATATACAGTACGTTCACTTGACAGCGATTTGGATATAGAAATGGGCATAATTTTTGAAAAATCCTGTATAATGTAAAAATACCCTTTATTGGAGGAACGGAAATCATTAGTAGAATTTTAATATGGAATAATATATAGGGTGTCTCTTTTAAAAAAACGCATGTTTGCATCACTACGTAGTTATGGATCACCCTGTATAAATCAATATATCTGCTGAGCAAGGAGCATATCCGTGGCTACAACTTTTTATATAACTTTTGTCGCTATCTTCTACAGTAGTGGAGTTATCGACCGAGCCGGTACTAAAAACTTACCCTGTATATTGGTTGCGCTCAACGAACTGAGCGCTCTGGATGGAGCACTCTGTTAGAGCGGAGTAGGTACTGACACTGACCGGTCCACGTCTAAAAGTGTCACACTCAACATATTTACCACAGATCACAAAAACACGTATCACAGAAACACTTATCAGTGTTTAGATACGAAACTGAATATAGTCAATTGTCAAAAAATGTTCGTATCACAGCCCCTGGCGTTTGCGATCTTAACTAAAGGTATGACCTTAAAGGGTGGACTTTGTTTATACTTGTATGACTAAGGGCCGTATTGGCCAAACATAGTTAAATCTCTATTTGACTGTTAAACTAGCTATCAGCTTGTATTCACCAAGGGTAGACACATTTATACGTATGTATTTGCCATGTAAAACACGGACTCACAATTTCACGCATAACTCACTCGATTTTCAAACTACATATATAATATCTCAGAAGGCGATAGTTAAGACCTTAATGAATGACACCTATTTTCGATTTTCTCAAAAAAGTTTTTTAATGTGCAAAAAAACTCCCAATGCAAAATCATACATTCTTCAAATGTCTGTAATTTAACAACCAAACATGATATCAAAAAAAGGCTAAATAGTTGCACAAGCGCAAGCTTTCTTCTTCAATTTGCTCTTTGAGTCATTACTGTAAGTTCAAAGGTAACGTCAGGAGATGTGAAAAACTATATGCATGTATGCATTCGACAGCCAAGCCGGTTGAGATTATTCCCCCACCACCTTTTTACCTACAGATCGACGTATCAGCAAGCCCGACCGGTGACGGTGCCACGACTGCCACGTGCCGACACCTTCCCCTCTTCTGCTTTTCATTATTTCATAATTTCATTGTCCCTCCTCCCTCTGTCTGTTTAGATCTAATACGGACTATACACGGTCAAATTTTTTTGCAAATATGTTTGCAAAGTAATTTTACCCTTGCAGCACACACGTTCAAACAAATACGCAAACAAAATTGCAACTTTTATTTGAATTGTGAGTTAATCAGAGACCGTGCCTGTTCATTTTATGTGATTATTGTAAAATGTGTAGTAAAAAAGACATATTGGCTTTAATGATAATTGCTGAGGTGTGCTGTGAAGATGAGGCAGAAAGTAAAACCCGAAAGCCAAGGAAATGGGTGAAAGATTGGTTTTTGGAAAAGGAAAGATTTTCAAATGAGAAATTGGTGAGACACCTAAAAGGAAGTGAACCGATAGATTATAAAAATTACTTAAGAATGACCTGTGCTACGTTTGACGAACTTCTCTACAAAGTTGCACCTTTTATAACGAAACAAGATACTTTGATGAGGGATGCAATATCCGCAGAAACAAGATTAAATATTACTCTACGATATTTAGCAAAAGGAAATGATTTCGAAGATCTGAAGTTTTTTTATGCAGTGTCTCCACAAGCTATAGGAAAAACTGTAATTGAAACATGTCAGGCAATTATTCATGTTTTGCAAGGCTGTATTAAGGTATTTTTATTTGAATTTTAAAGCAAATAAAGTAGAAAGTTAAGTTCTTCTCATTTTAGTTACCTAAAACACCTGATGAATGGAGAAAAGAAGCGGAACTATTTGAACAAGTTTCTGGTTTTCCAAATTGCATTGGAGCTATCGATGGGAAACATGTGGAAATAAAAAAGCCTGCACATTCAGGGTCTTTTTACTTTAATTATAAAAAGACATTCAGCATTGTTTTGATGGCAGTTGTGAATGCTAATCTTGAGTTTTTGATGGTTGATGTTGGGCAAAACGGTAGAGTGTCAGATGGAGGTGTTTTTTCCAACACAACTTTCCCCAAATTATTATCGGAAGGAAATCTTCAAATTCCTCAGTCTAGAGTAGTAGTACCTGGAGAGGAAAGCTTACCTTATGTGTTTGTAGCAGATGATGCTTTTGCGTTGACAAAAAACATTTTAAAGCCGTATACAGGATATCATTTAACTAGACAGCAAGAACATTTTAATGCAAAACTAAGTTCAGCTCGTGGTAAAGTGGAAAATGTATTTGGAATATTGGCCAATCGTTTTCAAGTCTTATTGAAGCCTATAAATTTATGTCCCGAAAAAGCAACGATTATTGTGCTGACCTGTTGTTATTTACATAATTTTTTGCGGCAAAAGGATACACCAGATTCAGTAAATACTACCGGAAGCAATGGACAATCGCAAGGAGATGGGAATAACATGTTACCTCTCGAGCCAACACATGCCAGGAATTCAACTAACTTAGCGAAAAGAACAAGGGATGCCTTTTGCAATGTAATCAATCATAATAATAATACTAACCAATAATGTAATCAATGAACTAAGTTTTATTTTAAAATAAACTATATTACATAGTGAAAGTATGAAATCATTCAGATTTAGATTATACAGGGTGAGTTTTTAGTACCGGCTCGGTCGATAACTCCACTACTGTAGAAGATAGCGAAAAAAAGTGTATATAAAAATTGTAGCCACAGATATGGTCCTTGCTCAGAAAATATTTTGATTTATACAGGGTGATCCATAACTACGTGGTGACGCAAACATGTATTTTTTTAAATGAGACACCCTACATATTATTCCATATTCAGATTCTACTAATGATTTCCGTTCTTCCAATATAGGGTATTGTTACATTATACAGGGTACTTCAAAAGTTATGACCATTCCTGTATCCAAATCACGGTCAAATGAACATACTGTATATCAAAAAGTAATGAATCAAAAATTATTTTTTTTACATGAGAAGATTAGAAATATCCTCTAGTTTTAAAATACGCTATAAAAAAATCCCGCGACGCATATTCGTATACAGGGTGATGTAGAATGCAAAATCTAGATTTTCTCTCTTTTTTTAAATGTAACCCCCAATATTTTATTATACCAAAGAATTGCTTTTAATATGCTCTTTCATCTTTGTATAGCACTTATTATGGCTGCATTCATTAGTTTCTGAGATATTTCGATTTTTCTACAAATTTTAAATATACCTTCTATTTGTTTAAAAAAATTTAATTATTTTGAGAAAATACTACCAAATTTTGTTTTTGCTTAACAAACAACTAAAATATAAGGCGATGATAATACTTGATCAAGTCAAAACACCGAACTAACGAGATAATATAGGTCAAGTGTGCTGAGGAAACAATTTTATAGACGTCATGCATAATTATCAAGCAGATGTATCAGGTAGGCTATGAAATGTGAAACAACACAGTCCAAATAAAACGATTCTTCAATCTTTCAAACGCATTAGTTTTAAAGTGCCTCCGTTCTGGATATTGCTATTCATAGTTGATATATTCTAGAGGCAAGTAGACAATTTCTCAAAGATTCTCCTAAATACTCTCAATGGAAAAATTAATTTTCAAAGCTGGTTTTTCACACAGCACGGAATTATTGAGTAGGTTATGAAAACTGTCAATTTTTCAAAGCCTACCTGATAAAACTACTTGATAATTATGCATGACGCCTACAAAATTGTTTCCTCAGCATACTTGACTTTATTATCTCGATGATTTAGGGTTTTGACTTCATCAAATACTATCAAGACGTTATAATTTAGTTGTTCGTTAAATAAAAAACAAATCAGATAGTACTTTCTCAAAATAAATAAATTTCAGTACACAAATAGAGGCTATATTTTAAATTTACCGAAAAATCGAAATATCTCGGAAACTGATGGACGTAGGTACAACAAGTGCTATACAAAGATGAAAGAGCATATTAAAAGCAATTCTTTGGGATAATAAAATATTGGGGGTTACATTTGAAAAAAAAGAGAAAATTTGGATTTGGCATTCTACATCACCCTGTATACGAATATGCGTCTCGCGCTTCTTTTATAGCCGATTTTAAAACTAGAGGATATTTTTAATTTCCTCATGTAAAAAAGATAATTTTTGATTCATTACTTTTTGATATACAGTACGTTCATTTGTCCGCGATTTGGATATAAAAATGGTCATAACTTTTGAAACACCCTGTATAATGTAACAATGCCCTACATTGGAAGAACAGAAATCATTAGTAGAATCTGAATATGGAATAATATATAGGATGTCTCATTTAAAAAAATGCATGTTTGCATCACCACGTAGTTATGGATCACCCAGTATAAATCAAAATATTTTCTGAGCAAGGAGCATATCCGTGGCTACAACTTTTATATACAACTTTTTTCGCTATCTTCTATAGTAGTGGAGTTATCGACCGAGCCGGTACTAAAAACTCACCCTGTATATACATATAAACACTTCTGAATTGTTACTAAGCTACATAATATTAACAATATTAATTATGAATATTTATTGATAACGTGGGTCCCTGAGAAGCGCTGCTGCGCTATCATACTCGTAG
The DNA here is from genome assembly GCA_951848785.1 of Callosobruchus maculatus. Taxonomy (NCBI): domain Eukaryota; kingdom Metazoa; phylum Arthropoda; class Insecta; order Coleoptera; family Chrysomelidae; genus Callosobruchus; species Callosobruchus maculatus. The sequence goes on from CATOUR010000463.1 coordinate 120,682, forward strand.
TTTTCATCGGGTTCTCTTTGTTGCAAGCGATGTTGATTTTCAACTCCAGTGGATGTCGGTGGGTGATTAGATATTTGCAAAAGTAATGGTTCATTTGAAGGTATCGAGGAAGCAGCATGAAATGAATGAAATGTTGTGGTTGTAGGAGTTGGAAGTGAAGCAGGATAATGCTGATTTTGAGATCTTTGTAATGTCGGTGGCTGAGTAGATAATTGCACAAGTACTGGTTCATTTCGAGGTATCGGAGAAACAGTAGGAAATGAATGAGGTGTTGAAGTTCTCGAAGTTGATAGTGAAGACGGATTTGAAGTTGGCATCGACACGGTATTAAGTGAGAGCTGATTCAATTGTCCCAACAAAAGAATATCTTCTATAGCTTTTCTGGCATACAATTGTTGGGTAGCCGATAGTTTTCGAAACAAACAGGCCCAGTATTCAGAAAAAGTCGCAGCGTCGTCCTTCTGCTTCTCAGAATGTTCTAAATGTTCAACTGCTCTTTGTAGAAATTTGTCTTTGCTCTGCAAAGTATTAGTCTTACTTCTTTTGGGCTGTGCTGGTATAATCAATGTTTCCCTATTTTCACAATCAATTGATTCAACTCCTGTGGACTGTACCTCTTGGTCCTTCAAGAAGTCCAAGCAAGAAATATACCAAATTGATGGTACATACACATCATCTTCACCGGCTCCGGATCTTTCAGAATCATTTATTTTTTTCAATTCCCGTCTATAGGTAGTGCGAATGCTATTTAGCTTGGCTTTCAATTTTTCTACAGTAGCCTCGGGATCGATTTCTTTATATTCCAATAACAGGGTTTCCCATGCTTTGCTGTTCTTCGATTTATTTTTGTAAGCGTCGCTTTTAACTTGCCACAATTCTGGTAGACTTTGATACACGTGGAAAAAACTCTGCCACTTTTCGTTATTTGGAATGGCCATATCGTTGCACAATATTTCTAGATAGTTTCGGGAATTGTGCCCCGGTTCTCTCACTTGTCGTATACAATAGAAAATCGACCAGATACGATTTAAGACGTCGTTAACCAGTTGACCTTCACACAAACAACAATATTTGATGAAATATTTTCAAACAGCGCCACACACTCGCAAATTCTCTGCTCGTAAAAAGGACCCGCCCATACGAAATTAAGAACTTTTAATTATATCAAATATGTTTGCAAATATCAGAAGTTGTTGGCAAATAACGCCACACACACTCAAATATCACTTATTTGCAAACATACTTGCAAATAAATTTGACCGTGTATGGTTCGTATAATAACAGTGATACACGCATAGCAATCGCCAATCGGGTATAGTTGTAGCAAAAAATTTACTTTATAGCCAGTTGTCTACGATACTTTGACCCTTTGACGAATCGGAAGTGTATTTTTACATAGGTCATTTAATTATTTATTGTTTGTATGAGGCGATAACATCTTTAATTTAGGATTTATTTATTATTGAGTATTATAAAGACAATTATTTAGTTTTATTACAATAACGTGGCTGAAGTTAGCTTCAGATTCAGATCGAAAATCGAAAAATTACAGTCGACCAGTTCAGTAGAAAAAGCAAATGAAAAATACCTCTGAATTCCAAATGATCGTAACTAAACTTGTTTGGTGTTGATTTACGTATCGTAAATGGATAATAATTGGCCGAAAATATGCATAATAGTAGATAACATTACAAACTTAGTTATACAAGGTGATTCCGGCCCCATGGAATGGGTTGATACTAGGAAAATTTCAGAGGCCTACAGGGTGATTGTGGCCGCCTAAGGGATAGGCACCTGAAACTAAAACAAGTCGTACAAGCCAAACGGAAACTTGTACCACCAACAAACCTTTACAATTTATAGCCACTTAGAAAAACTACATAAGCTGTGATACAGATTTGCAAAAATCCAGAGGCCTACAGGGTGACTCTGGCCGCCCAAGAGAGAGGCACCTGGAACTAAAATAAGTCGTACAAGCTAAACGGAAATTTTTACCAACAAACATTTAAAATTTATACGCACTTAGGGGAGTTACATAGCAGGGTGACTGGCCGCCCAAGAGATAGGCACCTAAAACTAAAATAAGTCGTAACAGCAAAACCGGAAATTTGTACCACCCACCAAACTTTTAAAATCTACAGCCACTTAGGAGAACTACATAGCTGTGGTACAGATTTGCAGAAATTCAGAGGCCTACAGGGTGATTCTGACCGCCCAAGGGTGCAGCACCTGAAAGTAGGATAAGTCGTACAAGCCAAACGGAAATTTGTACCACCAACAAACTTCTACAATTTATAGGCACATAGGAGAGTTACATAGCCGTGATACAGATTTTTTGTTTTTTAACAATTTCTCCGGCCCCAATGCATCGGTTTTCAAAATTATAGCAGCAGTTCGTGCTACAGTCCCACAGCACACCAAATTTCATCACAATCCAAGCTGCTGAGATAACGCGGCTAGAAAAAACACCAAACGCCGCCAAAAAAACATCATTACAATAAATTCATTAATTTCTAGGTTACACAATACGGATCAGTCTAAAGCAATACTTATAATGTATAAACGTACCTATACATGAGCAAATTCTAAGTCGCTGGATGTCTGTAATAGACACGGCAATGTTCGGATTTACCTAGAAAAAAATGGAGTCAAGTTGATTGACTCAGTACTTCCCACAGAATGATGATACCATTTTATTATTTTCCCATTGCATGAAGCTATATTCTAAAATCCCCTTGCAACCATATCATCGCTCACCCGCCCGCAAAGACATCTAACGCAAAACTCTCGTAAATAGTTTCTTGCGCCTCCCTCCTTAGGAACTAGGACGCCACAGTTTTTTTCTGCATGTTTCAACTGCGAAACGATCAGGAGCCTCCAAACCATCTAAAAGCGAAGTTTGAGCTGTTTTTACATTATTAGCTTTTTATTATTGCTGACCGCTGACAGGATTGTCAAAAACAGACGTGTTTTGCGTTCTCGCTGCGGTAGTTAATTCTGTGTCAAAAATTCATTAAAATCAATTCAGTAATTTTCGCGTTACGCAATATAGAACGATCCCGTATGTATACATCACAAATTCTAAATCCCTTGGTTCCTATAATAAGCAAAGCAATGTTCAGATGAACCTAAAAAAGTGTATTATGATGCTAAGTTTTTCATTCACAAGTCAATGGACAACTTATTATGAATACAACAAATTTTTCAGCTTTACAACCCCCCACCCTCCCAACCACCCCCAAATTCACCCCCACTCGAAAAAAAGTAGAAAATGATCAGCAACCCCTAAAACGCCTAAAAACGAAATTTGAGGCATATCTGAAATTTTTTTTTTGTTTATTCCGCCGCCCATGCACCGATTTTCAAAGTTATAGAAGCATTACCTACTACGACCCCACAGCATGTCGCTACCCAAATTTCATCACAATCCATGCAGCGGTTACTGAGATTACGAGGCCAACGCCAACAGACAGACAGACAGACCAACCACCCCAATTTCACCCCCACCTAAAAAAAGGTAGGAAATAATCAGGAACCCCTAAAACATCTAAAAACGGAGTGAGTTGTTTTCATTCTTCTAGTTTTTTCATTATTGCTACGCTGCCACTGACACGATTTTTAACAAACGTACGCGTTTTCCATCCTCACCACGGTAATAATATTGTATCAAAATTTCATTAGAATCTAGTGTCCACGTTACAAAATACAAAACGATCTAAAGCAATAAATACTCGTATGTATTCAGAAAATTCTAAGACCCTTAGTTATCGTAATAGGCTAGGCAATTTTCAGATGGATCTAAAAAAGTGATTTATGTCGCTGTGTCTTTTTTCACAAGTTAGTGAACAGCCTATTATGAATACAAGACATTTTTCAGTTTTTCAACCCCCCACCCCCCAACCGCCCTAATTTCACCCCCACCAAAAAAAAACGCAGAAAACGATCAGGAACCTCTAAAACTTAAAAACTTTGTTTGAGCTGTTTTTATATTTCTAGTTTTTTTATTATTTCTGCGCCAGCACTGGCACGATTTATAAAAACTATACACGTTTTCCATCCTCGCTACGGTAGTAATACTGTGTCATCAATTCAACAGTTTCCTCGTAACACAATATAGAACGATCAAAGCAATACTCTCGTATGTTTACACCAGAAAAATTCTAAGTCTTTTGGTTTCTGTAATAGGCGAGGCAATGTTCGGATGGACCTAAAAAATTTATTTATGTTGCTAGGTCTTCCTTCATAGGTCAGTGGACAGTGTATTTGTATTACGAAAGCAAGAAAATTTTTCAATTTTACAACCCCCAACCACCTCAATTTCACCCCCCTCCAAAAAAACTAGAAAATGATCAGGAACCCCTAAAACACCTAAAAACAAAGTTTAGCAATATAGCCATATTTTTTTTTTGTTTTTTGCTACTAATTACTCCGTTGCCTATGCACCGATTTTCAAAATTATAGGGACATTACCTACTACGACCCCACAGCATATCGCTGCCCAAATTTCATCACAATCCATGCAGCGGTTGTTGAGATTACGAGGCTAGAAAAAAGCGACAGACAGACAGACCGATGGAAATGAGTGACGTGGATTTTCGTTATGTACACATCATAAAACGCCCAAAAAGCGTATTATCTCAAAATCAAAATTTTCGCGATCACAATACTCCCCTCGCCTATCGGTGTGGGAAGTAAAAGTGTAGTATGCCGCTAGGTCTTTCTTTCACAATGGACAGCCTATTACTATAAAGAAAATAAATGTTTCAGCTTTACTATCCCCCACCTCTCAACCACCCATTCCTCCCCCACTGAAAAAAGTATATAATGATCAGAAACCCCTAAATCCCCTAAAACCGAACTTTGGGGAATATTTGAAATGTTATTGTTGTTTGCTAATTACTCCTCCGCCCTTGCACCTACTGGCTTACTACGACCATACGACATATCGCTACCCAAATTTCATCACAGTCCATGCAGCGGTTACTGAAATTACGTGGGTAGAAGAACGTCAACAAACAGACCGATGGAAATGAGTGACGTGGATTGTTATGTGGATATCATAAAAAGCATATTATCTCAAAAGTGAATATTTTCACGATCACAATACTGCCCTCACCTATCGCTGTGGGAAGTAAAATGACTATCATCAACTTCGAAATATTTCGTAATTCTCATACCTCCCCAAATTACTTGTGAAGTAAACGGAAAATAATTATTTTATTATATTTTGGTGCACAGGCAGACGGCGGCAGAGATAAAAACATTCGGACCCCGCCTTGCGGCTTCCTTTGTCCCCTGTCCCCTTCATAACAAATCGTCTTCGCGGCGCGGCGGCGACGCTCAGTTGTCAGCGTTACTCGTTAGTATTATCGCAAGACGACCTTTGGACCTACCTCCCCTCATTTCATTTAGACACACACTAGAGAAAGGGAACAGGCGGCCACGCCTCCTCGCTAACACAGGAACACGTATTTTCTTGGTTCGCCAAATTCGCCGGATATACCCCACAGCCTTAAGGTTAACGCTAACCAGCTGATAACTGCTCTGTTAATTTTAACAACCCGATTTTGGCCAGTTAATCAAATACAGGACTCATAAAACACAAAATAATATCGAATATCTAGTCATTGGTAAATATATTTCTCCACAGGTCAGTCATTCAGGTGATCGAGATCTATTAGTCAATGATAATTACACTAGCCATTGCAAACTTGAGGACCTCCAAGGCATGCGAATGTTTTTCCCTTTTTACATATCCGCTACTCCTGTAATAAATAATCTGATTCTGGCTAATGGGAATATATCCTAGTGCCAAAAAAAAAATCTAGTCATTTGTCACTTACTAAAAAGGTTATGTTATGTTATGTGTGGTTCGCTGACATTCCATTCATCAGCGATTTTCTTCAACTAGGTATATGCTTATATTTCGCTACCAGAGAGAGTAATTGACAGAACTTTTGCATTCTCCCATTTTCATGTTAATGATTAGACTTTTCATAGTCTTTTTCTCACCAGATTTGAAAATAGGACATATTTTACTAGTTTAAAGTTCTTTCAGAAAAATACCAGTTAATATGCCTAATTTACTAGTGTTGCAATTGTCTCTCCTATATCTTTAAGGTTAGTTAAGTCGATAACAGACACCTCATCTGACCAAAAGCAGAATTGTTTTTCAATTCCAGTATAATTTTATTTCCTCTACATTTGTCTGATTGATCTACGTAGGTAGTAATAATAAGGAAGGAGGAATATTTTCCTTTATATAATGATAATGTAAATTGTACCTCTTCTATGAGGTGAAGTTTAACCAGGTGGCTACTCTTTCACTCAACCTCAAAGTAGAAGAGAGGAAAAATAATGTTCAAAAGTAACAGAAAAAGTTGCAATACAAAAAAAATTATAAACAAATGTGTTCCTGTTATTTGAAATTTAACATTGATGCTATTTAGCAAATAAAAAGGTCCGCCAAAAAATGTAAGCTTCACAAAATGTTTTTTTATAAATTTTAGACTAAATTTTGAGTTTTGACTTGGACTGACAGATAACAACCATGAAACATGATAAAAAATGAAGTCAAGTTGATTGACTCAGTACTTCTCACACGTTACGCTGATACCAGTTTATTATTTTCCCATAGCATGAAGCTTTAGTCTAAGATCCTTGTAACCAAATAATCGCCACCCCCCCCCTAAAATTGTCATATGCCGCTAGGTCTTTCCTTCACAGGTCAATGGACAGCCTATTATCGATACTACAAACTTCTCAGTTTTACAACCCCCACCCCCCAACCACCTCACTTTCACCCCCACCCGAAAAACTTGTAGGAAATGATCAGGAACCCCTGAAACATCTAAAAACCACATTTGAGTTGTTTTAATATTTTTCGTTCTTTGATTATTGCTACGCTGCCACTGACACGATATTTAACAAGCATAAGCAGGTAACAATATACTGTGCCAAAACTTCATTAGAATGAATTTAATAGTGTCCACGTTACAAAATACAAAACGATTTAAACCAATAAATTCTCGTATGTATACAGAAAATTCTAAGTCCCTTAGTTTCCGTAATAGGCTAGGCAATGTTCGGATGGACCTAAAAAGGTGATTTGTGTCGCTAGACCTTCCTTCACAGGTTAGTCGACAGCCTATTATGAGTACAAGAAATTTTTTAATTTTTCAACCCCCAATCCCCCAGCCACCCCAATTTCAACCCCACCCAAAAAATTGCAGAAAATGATCAGGAACCTCTAAAACGCTTAAAAACGAAGTTTGAGCTGTTTTTATATTTTTAGTTTTTTTATTATTTCTGCGCCGCCACTGGCACGATTTATTAAAACCATAAGCGTTTTCCATCTTCGCCATGGTAGTAATACTGTGTCAAAATTTCATTAACATCAATTCAACAGTTTCCTCGTTACAACGATCTAAAGCAATACTCTCGTATGTTTATATCAGAAAAAATTCCTTTGCTTTCTGTAATAGGCAAGGCAATGTTCGGACGGACCTAAAAAAGTTATTTATGTCGCCAGGTCTTCCTTCACAGGTCAGTGGACAGTCTATTATGAAAGCAACAAATTTTTCACTTTTACAACCCCCCCACCCCCCAACCACCCCAATTTCACCACCACCCAAAAAAAGTAGAAAATGATCAGGGACCTATAGAACGCTTAAAAAAGTTTCAGCAATATTTAATTTTTCTTGTTTTTTGCTAATTACTCCGCCGCCTATGCACCGATTTTCAAAATTATAGGAACATTACCTACTACGACCCCACAGCATACCGCTGCCCAAATTTCATCACAATCCATGCAGCGGTTACTGAGATTACGACGTTAGAAGAACGCCAACAGACAGACAGACGCACAGACAGACCGACAAACAGACCGACAGACAGACCGACAGACAGACCGACAGACAGACCGACAGACAGACCGACAGACAGACCGACAGACAGACCGACAGACAGACCGACAGACCGACAGACAGACCGACAGACAGACCGACAGACAGACCGACAGACAGACCGACAGACAGACCGACAGACAGACCGACAGACAGACCGACAGACAGACCGACAGACAGACCGACAGACAGACCGACGGAAATGAGTGACGTGGATTTTCGTTATGTAGACATCATAAAACGCCCAAAAAGCGTGTTATCTCAAAATCGAAAATTTTCGCGATCACAATACTCCCCTCACCTATCGGTGTGGGAAGTAAAAGCTGTCATGTGTCTTATCCATTTCTCGAATCTCCACCTGTTTTGTGATCAACATACCATCTCCAACTGCCAGTTAAACTTCCGTTTAAACTGAGGTTTAAACTGTGGTTTAACTAGAACAGTAGAGTAGAGTAATTTATTGGTCAAAACTGGACAGAAGAATGACTAAAGAAAAATAATACATACAAGGTATAAAACCTGCCCTTACAACGACAAAGGTACATCACAGAACAGTATTGGAAAGGAAAAATGATGTGTACAGAACATAAAACAAATATCTATCAAACAGACAATAAAGATGTTAGACCTATGAATTACTCTTCCAGATATTGACGTATAGTAACAGAAAAACACTATAATTATACAATACTTTGGTATTATATACTTATATGAGTAGAAAGCTAAAATTATTGGAAGACATAGCAAACATAAGAAAAACTTACTTATTGAAAGAAAGAGACAGGCAAACAAGGTAACCCAAAGCGAGTGAGCCGATAACAAGTCAAATATCGGCCACTGATAGTTCTTACCTGCTCGAGTTCCAATGCTGAAGAGCGTAAACCACGGGATTGTATCCACATTTGATCAGTGATAAGCACTGCAACAATTTGGGAAGCCAGCTCTCGTTTTCCGTTACGACTATCACTCCATAGGCTTGCAACATGTCGAAAATCATGCATGGGCCGGAACAGATCACAGATACTGAAAACGAACATTGAACAGAATCAGTATGCGCAGTGAGTTTTCGATTCTAACTACTTACAACCAACGAATCAACAAAAATTGATGTCGTCTGCTGGAATTTCTTCCTAACGTTTCGCCAACGAGTAAGGCTATTATCTTCAGAGCTGAATGTCTTTACCTATTCGTATTATTTCCTGTGATGGCGGAAGGTTATGCAGAAATTTCGGTAAACGAAATACGTAAGAACGTAATCATATTCGTTTTTAACAATTTGGCAAATGCCTTGTAAGTTACTTTATTTTGATGATACGAAGTCAGTTGGAATAGGATAAAAAAGCTTTTGCCGCATCTCCTTTGTAATCTGTAATATCTCTTATTTGAGTATTTAATAAATGAAGGTTCATACGAATTATTACGTTTTCCTCAAATAAAATCGATTATTATAGTGCCTTATAAAAAATCCTAACGATTTGCAAACCCGAGTGATTGGGATCTTCAGAGATCGCTGTCTTCACTACGAGAACTGACTAACAATTCGAGAGCGCAACAAATAACAATAATTGTTGGGTAGCTCTCGTAGTGAAGACTCGTCAGATATCTGAAGATGCTAGCCACCCGTGCTTGTGAAGCGTTAAGAAGAAATTTTAACAAACAACGACCTAAAAGCCAGCACTATGTTCTCTACAGACCACACAGACGGCATCGCTCAATTTTTTTCAGATTCTACTACTCTATTCCTCTTTAAAGTGTGAGTAATTACACTGCCCTCATTTATAACTCAGTACACACTGGAACGACTAATTTTTATCAGCACACAAATTCGATTCACAATCTGGTTTTTTGAGGCATCACGGTTTTCATTTTTTAGACAATCGTAAATATTTAATATTACTTCTTGTGTCTGTTCTTCTAAATCCTTGTGAAAAAAGTCTTCCCGAATAGGATCCGCATCCACATCTGCCACACTATCACGTGCATTCTCCCAGGGTCTTCAGACGGCCATGATTACGTATTTCCAAAATATAAGAAATCGCGGATGGAGAAGTTTACTAATTTTTTTTATCGATTAAAAAGAAAATATAAGAAAAATAAAAGAAAAGCGTGAAAGAAATATGAATATATCTCTAAAGACGAAAAAGTTATAATGTTTCAAAGTCGCGCTCCGCAGAAATATTTTTGGCACGACTGACCGAGTGGTGTGACGTCATGTCTCCGTAGCCAGTGCGGGCGGCCGCTGAGCCACACGACGCGACGCACGTATCAGACAACGTGAACGCACACAGGCACAGCGTAGTGGTGGCGTGAGCTGAGCGACCAAACTCTCATTTATTTTCTAGTTTAGTGTATATCAAATAATATTGCTATGATGAGTGACATTAAAAAAGGATGTTATAAAAAACATTGCATTGTTCCAAAGTGTGTGAGCACAACTATTAAAACACCTAATAAAGTTTTTATCCTTTGCATGCAAAAGAAGTGGTGCAAAGTGATGAAACGGGATTTAATAATACCATAAAGTATAAAATATGCTTGTGAGATTATACTATTGTATTTATCTTCTATTGATAAGTATTAATTATCAACTATATATGGATAGCAACACTGGTTGTTAAAGATTACTTTACCTAATTAGTAAATTAGTTACATTTATAATGTAATATGTATTCTGAATTACTTTATTGTGTTATATGTTTCTATATTTTCAGATTCGTAGTTTATGTTTTTGTTGTTACAGCTTGAAAATGATACTGAAAATCTAATCAAATTTAAACTAGTTGGTGGTACATTAAAGCTGAAAACTGAAGGCTGCCCTCATAAGTTCGACTGTCAAAAAGCTGTTCATCCTAGGAGAAAACTCGGAGCATATGAAAAAAGGCGACGCGCAGAATGTTTAGAAAATTTATTGCAGAACGATGCTTCATCGACTTCAAGTTGGCAACCTTTCGAAGTAATTCAGTGTCATTCAATATACCTACAAAGAGCCGGATGTACTACAAAATCCACGAATTGCACAGTAAGTGTATCAGATAATACCGACAACAAAATTTGAACAAAGCGCAAGTTGACATCAAAGTTAAACAAAAGGATCAAAAAGTGCAAACAATCACGAGAAGGAAAAAACGAACGATGCAGAATATAAGTGTCTGATGACCATCCCCCAATCACCCGAGAGTTCTCCTACAAAAGAATCAGTTTCTTGCTAAGAGTTGCTACAGTTCAGTTAGTTATACTTTAAATACTCGTACAACAGTCATTCCTCAGTATTGCACAGAGACAATAACAAAAATATCAACAAATGCTGGTTTTTATTTGCGTTTACCGGAAGACGTTTATTTTCTCACGAAATTACTATCTTAAAGCGTTTCTAGATCAATAAGAGATATTTTAATATCACTTTGTCCTTTTACATGTCTTTCTTCCGTTATCGTCAAAAACTAAAAAGCATTTAAAAATCAGAAATTAATTACGTCTGATGCGTTGAGCTCTAATGCGTTTTGCACAAGCTGTATTTCTCTGCCATTTAATGACGGATTTCAAAAATCTTTTCACTGACTAATTATTTTTCGTCTATATTTTACGGATACGTAACTGCTTATTTCATTATGAGTATCATGAGACTTCTCCATTGGCAAAGTTGCGGAGCAAAGCCCTAAAATCCGTATCCGTGAACGGCACTGGTAAGACTGACTCGCTGAACGCCTACCTGCTAAATACATTTCTTGGAAATTCGGCTTGGTGCTTTGACCAATCAAAATGACACACTCGCTTTCTTATTGGCTACTGTACGTGACGGGCTCATCAAGTCCACGTGGACTGGAAATCGGCGGCTTTTGAATGTATACCATGTATTATCCGTTTATTGTACCGAGATTCAGCCAAAAAACGACCTGACAGTTACGATGGCCGTCTACCTACCAATAAGCAAATAGATGGGTAATAAAAAGAGAAGTATGGGTGCCGTAGTACACGCCTTGGTCAAAATCAGTGGCGTGTCTACCAGTTTTATGCTATAAGATATAAACCAATAGTCAGAAACATACGAGTATGTTTACATTTTTTGCGAGCAAGGTAAAAAACCCACAAAAACTGAACACCTGCAATCGGCAAGGCAGTCAAAATGAGATCAATAGTTTTTTATTTTACGCCTATAAAATACCGAGGAATCTATCGCCACTACTGGTTTGCGAACCACGCCCGGTGACTCACGTTCCACGACTGAGGCAGGTAGCCGGCAGGCGGACCCAGACGACCCAGGGGGAAATGATTTATGGCTTTTAAATCTTGGTAGAGTAACACGTCTGTATATGCTGCTAATTCGAGTATTTTCATCAGTGGAATAGCACCGCAAATACCGGGGAATTGATACTACCTCGTATATCGCCGTCAATCGCCGTGTTCCAGCTGACATCGTGTTTACTATACATTGATGTTCCTTTTCTAAACAATTAGTGCTTTCAAGTTTAGGTCTGCTTAAAAATCAATTAACAGTTGCAGTTATGGCTAATGACCATACAGTCGATGCCTTATTTAAAAAAAAAAAAACAGTAGCAGTTGCAGTACCCTCAACATAAGATATATTTGTATTTTTCAATTTATAAGCTACATTATTGTTATCGGTTAATAATAGACGACAACTTGCTCGGTATAGTTCGTTATCTTCATCGCCATTGTCTTTAAAGCAACAACTATATTGTTACAAGTCTTTAGTTTGATTGGGCAGGAAAACACTCGATACGGATTCAACAATTTATTTACACTAATTTTATACACTGGTATGCCCACGCCTAACTTATCACCTATCAGTATAATTTATTTACAGTCACCACACTAATTCATGTTTGTCCCTCACCCCTCACACCTCACCCCACTAATTTATTTCACTGATCACCGGTAGACCATGGACCGCGGCTCGCTGCCTCACTCTGTTAACTATGCCGTCCGACTGCCCTTTCTCTCTTATGTTGTATGTGTCTTTCGAACATTCTCATAGCAGGCAGGTTTCTGGAAGTCCGTTCTCACGAACTAAATCGCTCGAGCGACTTAACGTGAGATGACGAACAGGACCGGACTGGCACACTGCCCCCTCCCTAAGGTCGTTTCGTCCCCGAAACGTTCATGTCTGAGTGGATACAGAACGCTCTTCTTGCAGCCAGAAGTTTGGTAAAAGAAGCAATCCACGGTTCTGTGTTCTGTCGCTCTTCTCGGATTTCAGCTGTAGCATGTATCGGATGATCCGCCAAACCAGGCCGTCCCATCCGCAAGCTAGCTCAGGAATCGCCAGCTCGGTTGCAGTGAGCACGGTCTTCTTGAAAGTGCATCCGCAATCCCATGAGACTTGCCGGCGCGATGTTCGACATCAAAGTTGAATTCCTGCAGCCTCTCGATCCACCTGGCCCCTCTGGATTCTTAAAGCGCAGTAGCCATGTCAGGGATACATTTACGGTTAGCAGCTTGTCTCTGAGGTTCAGGAGTACCTCCCATACAGTTCGGTACATTGGTTTCTCTTTCGAAATCAAGTAGTATACTCGCCTCTGGTCACCACGTAGCTCCAGCACTTGTCCGACTCGTCCATCCTGTCTTTTGGGCTCGTCCACTTGGCCAAACAGACGTTGGAATTCACCGGCAATCCTTCGGAGGAACATCTGAAGGTCTCTTGCAACACAGTGTGCCAACGCGTATTCATCCGGCACCCTGAATAAATCTCAATGTTCCTCGCGAGTCACGCCAAACCTAGCCTTCGCTGTACTAGTGTGAGTGGCCATTAATTCCTCGAAGTTCAGCTCTGAGTTGGGTTGTTCAAGTTCTCCAACTTGTTCATCCGCAGTATCTCCAGCAAATGGAGCCAACCTGTTGAAGTGCACGACTTTGGGTTTTCCACCGTGGGCCTTCTTGATTCGATAGAATACGTCGTTGATTTTCTTGACGACTTGATACGAGCCCTCGCAGGCGTTCTGGAGTTTCGGTGACAAGCCTCGGCATTTCTGAGGGTTGAACAGCCAGACCACGTCTCCGGATTGGTATGCTGTTTCGCTGGAGTCTACTTCGTACGTCATCTTCATGCAATCGCTTGAGGTGCGAATATTATGCCGAACTTTCTCATGGCCTCGTCCATTCGTTCTGTTCATCCTCTCTACCATGCCGTCCGACTGAGGATGTAACGCCGTGGTCCGAGTCTTCCTGATCCCCAAAGTTTTGCATATGTTCTGGAAGAGCGCAGACTCCAAGTTCGTTCCCTGGTCCGAATGCAGCCAGAGTAGGACTCCAGAACGACAAATCACCACCTCTCGATCATCTTGCACCTGCGGCAAAACCGAACCTGTTCCTACGTTGCCCGCATCAGTGTCTAATACGAATTTGCTAATAGGTAGGGCCTAGCACTGGAGCTGTCGATAGAGCCAGTCATTTCCCCACTAGAACCTGCGGCCTTCCTCAGTAAGCTTAGGTAACGGCTTGGCGATCGTAGCAAATCCAGCCACGTATCGACGCTAGTATGCACACATACCCAGAAAGCTCCTTACGTCATGTTTGTTCTTGGGTACAGGTGATCCTTTTACTACTTCAATACTCTGAGGATCCACTGCTATGCCCTCTTGGGAAACCACATGTCCTAAATATTGCACTTTTTCCTGGCAGAGGTGGCACTTCATGGGGCTCAGCTTGAGGCCTGATTGGCGTAGCCTCTTAAGCACTTCTACTCTATCAGCTACGGTTGTATTTTCAAAAGCCGTTAGGATACAACACCTCGTTTTGATGAAAAAAATCTGCGTTAATTAAATACATAAAAATATGTAATTACAAAAACAAACGAAATCATAAGAACATCATTCCTGATCACGAAAACACGGAAACAAGAAAACATGAAAAAGGAAAGCATGTAAACACGAAAACATAGGAACATAAAATCAATAAACGAAGAAATTCAGAGGATTCCTTTCATTTAACACCTGATGGTGACTCAAGCAGCAAAGATATTGGGGGTAGAAAAGAAAGATTCAAAAACTACATAGCTAATTTGATGAAGAAAACATGTCTCCGGATTAGAGTTCTCCATTATTATCGTTATTTATTACACTTTAAAGTGAGGAAACAACTTTGCGCATCTTTGGTACCTATTGTCTGTGTTCAGCTACTGTGCTGACCTTTACTATCCGTGTTTAGATCAGTTGATGAGAAAGCAGAATTCAAATCATCAAAAATAACTGTGACCGCTTTATATTTGGTCTAAAGAAATAATGATCATGTCACATAAAGACTTGAACTGGCTTGGATTAGGCAATATTGTTGAATATAAATATTTAGTAATATTAATTCACAAAATATTATTTTCATAAAAGCCTGAATATCTAAAACAAACACTGATTTTTAGTTATGAGGTTCATGACAGAACTGTAACAAGTCGTTGTAGCATCGGAGCTACTCCACATACCACATTTTTATTCCGCAGTTTTTCATACAATACAGCCACTTTTATAATTTATTGAATATTTCTTTCAAAACACTACTATCGTTTTTTCGTACATTCGTTAAAAATGAATTTGAGACGAGTGTACTTTAATCCCTAGTGATACTTGGCAGAATTAGTGTACAGAGTGGTTTGTGAGGATGGAGATGTCTCCATTACGCTTCATACTGGTTGGACAAATCCACCTTTGTCTTGACCAGCTTTTCTGAAACTCTTTCTTTAACAGATTGACGAACTCATTACTATAAAGGAAACAGAACCTGTAACCAATCTCGTACAAAAACTATGACTGATTACAGTCAGTTGACTGAGCAGAATATTATCATGTACAGAGTGATGTTTATTTTTCCATCTTTACTTTGAAAATAATTACCAACGCAAGGGCATTACATCACTTCGTTTAGATTCGCTAAGGTTTTCTCATGGAACAAAGAGACAAAAAGTTAACGTACCACCAACTGCAAGAAATGTTGCTTGTATCGTTTTGACCCTTGCCCTTGTTATGACGTTTCTTGAGCTAGTTCTGACTGGGATGCCCGATGCTGAAACAAATATGAAGGTTAGTTGAATTTTTTGAAAAAAGTATGACAATTATTTACAAATTTCCTACTAAGAATATGTATCATTGGATTATTCTAGTAATTTGTAATTACTTATTTTTTTTATGTTCAATAGAGAATGTGTCTCTCGCTTTCTTTCTCTCTCCCCCCTTCTCTCCCTCTCTCGACGTGACTCGTTGGTTCACTTTGTTTAAAGTGCGCTTCGACGAATCGAAGCTTTTCCTCCTACTCGTAATTTTTTATGGTCAGCCTTTAACAAAGGCTGAAAGCTTATGGCGCTGTAGAAGCGCTGCGAGAGAATAAGTGTCGGTGCACATTAGATTTGAAATGCTTGTAGCCGTGGGGAAATAAATTCCTCGCAGCTCATTCCACAGCGTCGAAGGTCTCCAAAAGAAGGAATGCTGGAGCCGACTGATTCGGGAAGTAGGGACTTCGACCTGGTAAGGGTGCGCGCTCAGAGCCTCTCTAGTGTTCCTCGTTCGGACGGCCTTTGGGGTTACTCGAATATCTTCCGTGATATAATCTGTTAAGCAGAAGCTGCAGAGAGTGCTTCGGAGCGCATCTCTACACATGGGAGCAATACTCCAACGGTGGTCCGGTCTGTGCCTTGTAGAGCAAGCAGTAGTAGTTGCTCTGTTGTATACAGGGTGGCCAATCGGGTGACGATAATAATTTTTTTTTAGATAGCCCGTACAGAGACCTATCCAAAACACCCCCATGTATGTGTACCGATTATTGATAGTTTTCAAGTTATGATTTTTTTTTTTGAAAACTTAGAGATTTTCCAGTTTTTTCCAAGAAATCGACAAAAACAAAAATAAGAATGCTTTTTGGCTTTTATTTTTTTCAGCAATTATACTCAGTATTAAGCCTATTTTAATATCCAATAAAGAGAACCTGTACATCCGAACAAAAATTAAGTACATTTTGGGGCCAAAGTTTGAAATCTCTGTTTTTAGTCAGAAGACCAAAACATTCAACATAAAATTAAAAATACTTATGCCTGGTTCTGAAAATCCAATCTAATCTGAAAAACTCTGCAAGACATTGCACTTTAGAAATAATAATGAAAAAATAGCACTTATGGGGGCATTTTGCGCCGTACGTGACTGTCAAAGGTAAAAGGGTGATAACTCACGAATTTCCAAAATGATTTAAAAAACTATTATTTTACTTTATTATGACAAATTAAAGAAAAAAAACTCCTAACAACTAATAAACATGATAATCATTGATGTTTTAATCGCTTTTAATAAAAGAAATAATACCTGTGCTTTTTGCTGTGTACTATTAAGCTTCTGCTAAATTAAGCTGTATGGAAAGTTAACAAAGGAAAATAATAATAGAACAACAATCTGACTTGAAATTCCATGGCGTAATCACCTGGGAAGCATTATCGTAGCATACGCCATCCCTTTTACTTCCCACACCGATAGGTGAGGGGAGGATTGTGATCGTGAAAATTTTCGATTTTGAGATAATAGGCTTTTTGGGCGTTTTATAATGTTTACATAACGAAAATCCGCGTCACTCATTTCCGTCGTTCTCTCTGTCGGTCTGCCTGTCGGTCTGTCTGTCGGTCTGCCTGTCGGTCTGTCTGTCTGTATGCGTTTTTCTAGCCTCGTAATCTCAGTAACCGCTGCATGGACTGTGATGAAATTTGGGCAGCAATATGCTGTGGGGTCTTAGTAGGTAATGCTGCTATAATTTTGGAAATCGGTACATGGGCGGCAGAGTAATTAAAACAAAAATTTCAAATATTCCTCAAACTTCATTTTTAGGCGTTTTAGAGGTTCTTGACTATTTTCTGCGTTTTTTTGGGTGGGGGTGGAATTTGGGTGTTTGGGGGGTGGGGGGTTGAAAAACTGATAAACTTGTTGTATTCATGATAGGCTGTCTACTGACCTGTCAAGGAAGACCTAGCGATATAAATCACCTTTTTAGGTCCATCCGAATATTGCCTTGCCTATTACCGAAAATTAATTAACACAACTGCGCTTCGCCGACATGAGCTCGCAAAAATCTACTCTGAAAGAAAGGGATGGCGTATGCTACGACATCGCTTCCCAGGTAATTCTGCCATAAAATTGGAAGTCAGATTATTGTTTATTATTCCTTTCCTTTGTTAACTTTCCAGATAACTTAATTTTGCAGAAGTTCAATAGTACATAGCAAAAACACTCCAAAAATCACAATTTGGGCATTAGTTTTTTCATCAAAAGTCATCAAAGCATCAATGATTATCGGGTGTATTCGTTGTTATGAGTTTTTTTTTCTTTAATTTGTCAGAATAAAGCAAAATAATAGTTTTTTAAATCATTTTGGAAATTCGTGAATTATCACCTTTTTACCTTTAACACTCACGTACGGCGCAAAATGTCTCCATAAGTGCTACTTTTTCATTATTATTTCGAAAGCGCAATGTCTTGCAAAGTTTTTAAGATTAGTTTGAAGCTCCAGAACCGGGCATAAATATTTTAAATCTTATTTTGAAGGTTTTGGTCTCCTGACTAAAAACAGAGATTTCAAACTTTGGCCCCAAAATGTACTTATTTATTGTTCGGATGTACAGGTTCTCTTTATTGGATATTAAAATAGGCTTAATACTGAGTATAATTGCAGAAAAAAATAAAAGCCAAAAAGCATTCTTGTTTTTGTTTTTGACAATTTCTTGGAAAAACTGGAAAATCTCTAAGTTTTCAAAAAAAAAATCATAACTCGAAAACTATCAATAATCGGTACACATACATGGGGGTGTTTTGGATAGGTCTCTCTATGGGCTATCTAAAAAAAAATTATTATCGTCACCCGATTGGCCACCCTGTATAGCTTCCTACAGCGAAACAGAACTAAGCTTCTGCAATAACGACGACGTGGTCGTGCCAGGACATGTTAACGGAAGATGACTCAACTATTGTGTGGCCCTAGATTTCCACAGTTGGCGAGCCAACATGAGACTTATTTGTCAGTATTGTTGTGTTGTTTTCTGTACGTTATACTTTATTTACTAATTCCCACTCGACAATTGGTTTAATATCTAGGTTAATAGTGTCTTGGCTCGTTCCAGGCACGATATTAATGTACTGTCATCTACGAAACTGTAGATTGGATTGGATGTTATTTCCAGCAGCTCGTAGACGTACAGCAGAAACAGTGTAGGGGATAGGAAGGATCCCTGAGGAACACCGGCGTTTATTGAAAATACATCTGATGAACAGCCTTCGACTACAACAAACAGAGAACGGTCGTTCAAAAGGCTATCCAGCCACTGGCGCAGGCCAGGTGGTTGCACATAAGCAGTAAGCCCAATCAGAAGTTCCTCATGTCACACTCTATGGAAGGCTTTCAATATTTCAAGTGCAACAAAACGGAATTTGTCATGATTTTCAATTGCTCTGTTCCACAAGTGAGTGACGTGGTCCAGGAGGTCACCCGTAGACTCATGATACTACAACTTTAGAAGGTATGCTCACGCGCATGATGTCTTCCGTCTCGCTTCCACCTGTGACGTCAGCGTGTGACAAACGGGGTTTGTTTACTCGTTTAATTACAGGTTATAGCCGAACATTTTCAGTTTATTTTCTTGAGTTTACTCGTTTACCGTAGTAAAGTTTGATAAAACATTAATTATTTGCGATTCTGGAGTTTAACACATATTTGAACAATGGTTTATTGTGTGGTTGTGGGATGTAATAATAAAAAAGTAAAAACTATTCATCACACTACAGCTACTTGGGATGGTTTGGAAAATTTGGCAGGTTTCATTGCATTTAAGTTGAAAAATAAGGAGAAACTGGGTTATATCCCAGATTGCACAGATACTTCTCTCAGTTGGGTCAACCATTTAACAGAAGGTGGACTACAAAAACATACAGATGAGTTTTTGGCAAAATGTAATGAGCTCGGCCATATATTTTCCAACTATAATGGAAACGCTTTGAAAATTGAAAAAAAAACTATCTTGCGAATTTAAACACATTATCAGAGAATGTATATGTGAGTGTTGAAGCAAAGATGAGCTTGTTTTCTAGATGCAAAATGTATTTTAGATTACGAATTCTTGATAGGGGAATTAGAGAGACCTCGAATATTAGAAAAATGGAATTCACTAACATTGTAAAATAGTATAAAGTAATAAGTATACAGGGTCCTGCGACGGTGTATCCAGCTTTCCTAGCGCCTTTCCTATTTGGAATAAAAAAAAACTACATAAAATAAAAATGCGCTAAAAGATGATTGGAGATTTACAGGCTGCAGAACGTATTTTGATACGGTAATCAAAGGCTCCTGAATGGAGTATATAAAAATTCCACCCCCTACCCGAGAAATTTTCCCACAAAAAGATGGTTTCACTAGGCACTCCAATCAACCTCTTATATGAGATTTCAGAAAAATACGTCCAGACCGCTCTGGCTCTGTTCTTTTTCCACAATGTAATTTTTTTTTGAGTACATATATAGATTCAAATTCTTGTATCTGAAATTCAGAACGCTCGGAACTACTGCAAACGGGTCAGGCGTCGATTAATATCAATTCTCTGTATCACTATTTCACCAATTTTTTTATTCAGATACAGAGCAATATCTATCGTTTATATTATACTGTGCATGAGCTATTTTCATTTTGTATGAATATTAAATATCTAAGACAGATATAACAGGAAACGAAATAAAACTTTCAAAAATCAATGCTTTGGCGCCATGTGCTTGTACACTTTTGTCACACGGTGATGTCATGCGCAGACCGGTTCGAAATCTGTCAGCCAAGTGATCATATCTGTCAGTGTCGTAGTATCATGCCGTAGACTTATGCTTACGGAAGCCATACTGGTGATTGTTTATGACATTATTGTTATTCAGGTATTTCAGGTGCGGTGCATTAATGGCAGTCTCTATAACCTTAGACATGATGCTGAGAAGAGCCACAGATCTCTAGTTGGTGTGATCAGTTTTTTTGCCTTTCCTAGGAATGGTATGTACGCAGCCAATCTTCCATGCAGCGGGAAATATGTCAAATATGTCGTAAATAACCGTTAACGTTAACGTCTCACTTGACACTTTGGAAGGAGTAGTGCAAAAGGCCCCTACTATGTGTTCGACGAGGTGTCAGGTCATCATTGACATGAGTAAAGATATACATAATTGAAAGTATTCTTTAACGTCCCGAAATAGTTGAAATACTTCTCTGGATCTTCCTTGAGCTTATGAATACTTCACTTTATGTATCGTGTGATACACAAATGGCTCGTTTGTCCATGTTGCCAGATCGTCTCCGGGTAAAGCCATTATATTTTCCTCTTATATTAGTCACTAATGTAAATATCAAAGCCGGTTAGACGATATATTGCAGTGATTGCAGTAATAGTAAAATGGCTAGAAAAAGCGTGTGACGAAGATCCCAAAATAGCCTATTGCTAGTATTGCTTCAGAAGAAGATACTGATTAATGTGTTTGTCATTATATCAGATATTGGAAAAAGGGGCAATTAATCCACTATCCTATGATCAAATGTGCCAGATGAATAATTTAAGAATAATTATTGGGGCGGTCGTTAAATAATATGTCGTATAAACGGTAAAACTTCGCTTTAGCGGAAACCGAAATGGGGGTCGATAATGGTGTCGCATGACTCGGCCTCACATCCTAAGTCGAACGAGATCGCTCCCAGACCGAAGAAACATAAACACACGAGGTGATAAACTTTATAATTGGGTTTTGAATTAAAAAAAAACTATTTTTGTGATAAATGGAAAGATCATATATTTGTTTTATAACAATAAAACTGTTTTTGTTTTCTTTTTTTGCAATGATTCAAACAGTTATATCAAAATAAAAATGGTTTTATGAATCCAGTACCGAAGACACGCCGACAGCTCCCGAACAGGTGTCACACGAGTGACACGAGGTCACTATTGTGGTCAGGATCTTCCTTTGACCAACGACGTGCTACTCCAATAGTAGATTCTTGACCCAGCCAATCGTAAAAATAGTTAATTGTAGCCAGTGTATATCTGTTGCAACATAGGCGGTGAATGAAGTTTGCAGCTTGAGAAGAAGTTTATAATTGAAATTAATATCTTTTTGAATGTTTGAAATCAAATGATAAGTTGCAGTAATAAAGTACGAAATAAAATATGTTTCGCTGAAGCAATTCCTTCCGCAACCCCGTGTGGCGCAGTGTGGGTCATATTCATAGTCGATACTTAAGGGAAATACTGGCACAAAACAAAAAGAGATAACAGAAAGCATGAAAATGCGTAGGCATAGGCATATCAAATTGACTTATATTTGAAATATGACAACGTCGCCAAATGAATCCCGGCCGTCTAATTGATGTTGTCTAGGAAACTGACACATAAGGAAGGCCACACCTGAGGGCCCTTTAAGTATCCTTTGAGTATTACTTAAGCCAACTTACTACTAACTACAACTAACCTTAGGGGGTTAGACTGTCGATCTGCGTTCGAACGCGGTGTTCGTTCGAATCCCAGGCCTTGCAACTCTTTTTTTCTATTTTTTTGTACCAAAAAAATATTCATATGTTTTTTGCACATGTTACCCAAATTTGTTTCTACCTTCGACATAAATTTGTTTTTGAATTGAATGTTAGAGATTTTACAAGTACAACAAAAATTACTAATACTTTATCTTTCTTTGGATCACGTTCAATTTTGATATCGCAATCAGAGCAATTGGCGACTGACGGACAAACTTCATTTCCACTGATTGTTTGAACTGTCAACCGCCTCCGGTGCTTAATTTTTGCACTAAATAGTGCAAGTAAAATGCCTAATAAAATTTGATTCAAAAACATATTTATGTCGATCGTAGAAAAGAGCATGTGCAATAAGCATGTCAATAAAATTTTTGGTACAATAAAATATAAAAAGGAGTTTGCAAGGTCTGGGCCTCGATCCAACGCCGCGTTCGAACACAAACCGGCAGTCTAACACTCTAAGACACTGCACCACCACAGCGTTGCGGAAACGGTTGCTTAAACAAAACATGTTTGATCAGGTACGTTATTGCTGGAATTTGTCACTTAATTTCAGACATTTAAAAAGATGTTTATTTCGATCGTAGACTTCCTCGCGAGCTGCAAACCTCAATCATCGTCTATGTTGCAACACATATATACACTGGTTACAATTAACTATTTTCACGATTGGCTGGGAATCTAGAATCTACTATTGGAGTAGCACGTCGTTGGTCAAAGGAACATCCTGACCACAAAGGCCGATTCTCATCTAAGCGGCATCGAGCGAAGCGGCGCGACACCGTGCTGCGCGAGGAGTAGCGTCATTTCGTATAGGCTATTTACACCTAAACGTGCTCGCACACTTGGACGAAGCGTCGCGAACGGAAGCGGCGCGAAGAAAATTGTGGATTTGACATTAGGTTATATGGCAGCCCGCACACTCAGGCGGCGTGAAACGAAGAGACGCGTCGTTTGACGCGCGAATTCTCTTCGGACCAACTAGGAGTCGTTTCTCTTGACGCTTCTAGACGCTACGCTTCGCTTCGCCTGAATGCGCGGCGAGAAGATCTAGATATCATCTAGTTTTAAAGTCGGCTAT
The DNA here is from genome assembly GCA_951848785.1 of Callosobruchus maculatus. Taxonomy (NCBI): domain Eukaryota; kingdom Metazoa; phylum Arthropoda; class Insecta; order Coleoptera; family Chrysomelidae; genus Callosobruchus; species Callosobruchus maculatus. The sequence goes on from CATOUR010000463.1 coordinate 144,190, forward strand.
AAAAAAAGCCCCCGACGCATATTCGTATACAGGGTGATGTAGAATGCAAAATACAGATTTTCTCTTTTTTTTAAATGTAACCCCCAATAATTTATTATACCAAAGAATTGCTTTTGATATGCTCTTTCATCATTGTGTAGCACTTGTTGTACCTACGTCCATCAGATATTTCGATTTTTCGGTAAATTTAAAATATAGCTTCTATTTTTGCACTGAAATTTATTTATTTTGAGGAAGTACTATCGAATTTGTTTTTTGTTTAATGAACAACTAAATTATAAGGAAATGATAGTATTTGATGAACTCAAAACCCTGAATCATCGAGATAATAAAGTCAAGTATGCCGAGGAAACAATTTTGTAGGCGTGATGCATAATTATCAAGTAGATTTATCAGGTATGCTTTGAAAAATTGACGCTTTTCATAACCTGCTCCACAATTCCGTACTATGCGAAAAACGAGCTTTAAACATTAATTTTTCCATTGAGGGTATTTAGGAGAATCTTTGAGAAATTGCCTACTTGCCTCTAGAATATATCAACTATGAACAGCAATATCCAGAACGGAGGCACTCTAAAACTAATGCGTTTGAAAGAATGAAGAATCTTTTTATTTGGACCGTGTCGTTTAATATTTCATAACCTACCTGATAGTACTGCTTGATAATTATGCATGACGTCTATAAAATTGTTTCCTCAGCACACTTGACCTATACTATCTCGTTAATCTAGTGTTTTGATTTAATGAAGTACTATTATGGCCTTATGTTTTAGTTGTTTGTTAAGCAAAAATAAAATTTGATAGTATTTTCTCAAAATAAATAGATTTTAGTAAACAAATAGAAGGTATTTTTAAAATTTGGAGAAAAATCGAAATATCTCAGAAACTAATGAATTCAGCCATAACAAGTGTACAAATATGAAAGAGCATGTTAAAAGCAATTCTTTGGTGCAATAAAATATTGGGGGTTACATTTAAAAATAGAGAGAAAATCTAGATTTTGCATTCTACATCACCCTGTATACCAGTATGCGTCGCTGGCCCTTTTCATAGCCGATTTCAAAACTAGGTGATATTATTAATCCTTCCGTGTAAAAAAATAATTTTTGATTCATCACTTTTTGATATACAGTACGTCAAATTGACAGCGATTTGGTTATAAAAATGGCCATAACTTTCGAAATACCCCGTATAATGTAACAATACCCTATATTGGAAGAACGGAAATCATTATTAGAATTTGAGTGTGGAATAATATATAGGGTGTCTCATTTGAAAAAATGCATGCTTGCAACACCACGTAGTTATGGATCACCCTGTATAAATCAAAATATCTTCTGAGTAAGGAACATATCCGTGGCTACAACTTTTATATACAACTTTTTTCGATATCATCTATAGTAGTGGTGTTATCGATCGAGCCGGTACTAAAAACTCACCCTGTATATGATGTTCGAAATACAAAATGTTAAATCGGTTTTCTATTCATAGCTTAAAAGCTTCCTGGTCAATTTCCGTTTTAGAATAATTTTCTATAGTAAATAAATTGTATCTTGCAGTACTTTAAAATCTTTGTATTCTCAGCCCATTTTGCTTACTCTTTGAGAAAAATAAAAATTTGTTTATCCACCCACCCCTGTAAGAGTAAAGTTAATATCCTTTATAAATTTAATAAATCAACACTCAAAATTTTCGATTTTGAGATAACACGGTTTTTGGGCGTTTTATGACGTCTTCATAACGAAAATCCATGTCACTTATTTCCGTCGGTCTGTCTGTCTGTCTGTCGGTCTGTCTGTCTGTCTGTCTGTCTGTGCGCGTTTTTCTGGCCTCCTAATCTCAGTAACCGCTACATGGATTGTGATGAAATTTGGGCAGCGACATGCTGGGGGTCGTAGTAGGTAATGTGCTTATAATTTTGAAAATCGGTGCAGGGGCGGCGGAGCAATTAGCAAAAAACAAAAAAATTTAAATATTCCTCAAACTTCGTTTTTAGGTTGTGACGGGTCAAGGTTGGGCTAGGAGAGCGCCTCGGGTCCGTGAATCCAAGGGATTAAATGAGGAATAAAACGTGACATATATTTGTTTCACCTTTTAATAAATTGTTCTAAATTGTAAATATGTGTACATAAATGAGGTATAAAAATCGACAAAATACATATATTTCTTCACCTTTTGATAAATTACTCAAATTGTAAATATATAAATGAATATGGGAGTAAAGTATAAAACAGCAAAAAAATACACCAAACGAATTCATAAACTATCTGTAGCAATAACATACAAGTTATATGGACGTTTATTCCAAAATTAGAAAACCACTAACAGCTAAATGAAAAGGATAACTTAACTTTTGAAAAAAAATCAGATGAATGCGGCAGCCTCCCTGGCTACCGTGGCTACCGCTCCCGTGGGATTGTGGACACAGCAGTGCCTCTGCGTCAGCTGCCTCCTTGCAGAGAGTTAATACAGCAGCCCCTTGCTACTGCCCCCGTAGGATTTCGGACAGCGTCTCAGCGACAGCTGTCTCTTGCGTTTATTACAGTAGGCCCTTTTGCTACTGCCCCCGTAGGATCGTTATTTAGTGGCCGGAACGGGAAGGTGGACCTCGGCGGTCAAGATGGCCGACTGTTGCGTGGCGTCGTGAGTAGTAAAACCCCAAAAACGGGAAACCAGGCTGCAAGCATTATAGCTCATTTAATATCGCCCGATTCAGAGCAAAACCCCATCCCCTTTGTTTGACTACCCCAAGAAAGGAAAAGTTACCTAGGTTCAGCAACTGCTATATGTTAAGCCAGGTCCCAGGGATGGTCACTAGTCACTACTAGGCAGCCAGCTCGGCGGTGGATGGTCGGTTGGTCAATCGGAAACTGACTCCAGCTCCGGTTATGTGAACAAAAGAAAACTCTCTGTCTCCACCGAAAACCGTTGTATCTGTAGAGAGGGGAGGGTGAGTGGTCCCACTGCACTTAGGCCACAACTGGCCCATTGTGCATCCTCCCAGGGAGCTGTTTCCTCAGGTCATCCTCCATCCTGCCAATTGTAGGAAGGTGAACAAGTCGCTAGGAGACATCTCCCTTATGTGGGCAGGTGTAGGCCAAGACTCGCCGAACGCACACTCTCTAATAGAAGATTACTCTGGGCATTCACATATGACGTGTTCCACAGTTTCGTCTTCACTTTCACACATTCTACATATCGGTGTGTCACTTAACCCCATAGTGTGGAGGTGTTTCCTGAGTTGACAATGGCCAGTCAGGAATCCTACCGTTGGATTCAAAGCGTCCAATCGACACTCGCTAACGAGTAATTTATAGACCAGTCGATGTGGTCTTCCAGCGTTGGGAAAAACCAGCCGCTGCTAGACAAATTATAGGCTTGGGGACAAGTCTGCCGTTGCAAGATGTTTTAGGGGTTCCTGATCATTTTCTACTTTTTTTGGGTGGGGGTGAAATTGGGGTAGTTGGGGTGTGGGGGGTTGTAAATCTCAAAAATGTGTTGTGCTCATAATAGGCTATCCATTGACCTCTAAAATAAAGACCTAGCGACATAACACCCTCTTTTAGGCCCATCCGAATATTGCCTTGCCGATTACAGAAACCAAGGGACTTAGAATTTTCTGATAAATACATAGGAATATTGCTTTAGATCGTTCTGTATTGAGTAACGTAAAAGTAATGAAATAGATTTTAATGAAACTTTGTCACAGTATTACCACCGCGGCGAGGGTAGAAAACGTGTATGTTTTGGAAAAATCGTGTCAGTGGCGGCGCAACAATAATAAAAAAAACAAAACAAAAAAATAAAAACGCCCCAAACCTTGTTTTAGTCGTTTTAGGGGTTCCTGATCATTTTCTACTTTTTTTTGGGTGGGGGTGAATTTGGGGGGGTGGGGGGTTGGAAAAAAATTTGTTGTATTCATAATGGGCTATACATTGACTTGTGAGTGAAAAACCTAGCGGCATAATACACTTTTTTAGGTCCATTTGAACATTGCCTTGCTCATTATAGAAACCAAGGGACTTATACTGTATTCACAGCCAAGCTAGACCAAATGAAAACAAGCCCGCGTGCGTGATCGGCTCATGTCGGTAGGGTCCCTAATAGTCCAGTACACTATGTGTGAATTGTATGTTATAATCCGGCAAGTAAAAACCTCCAAGACTGACTGGAAATCAGATCCAAATATGCGACGTCAAGTGTTCATTGCCTAAATGATAATTTCAAACTGGCAACTGGCTACTTTTAAGTTGCAATGGGTTAATAGGGCAACTCTTTTAAATAGTAATATAAAATTCCATAATTACACTGGACTATAGCTGGCGCGTTCGCAGATGGCAGCGGACAGTAACCACGCTAATGCTGCATGCGACTGTTTATGTGGAGTCTATCTTGGGATTAAATATACTGTAGAATTTGTGTTGTATACAGACGTACGAGTATTGCTTTAGATCGTTCTATATTGCGTAACGCGAAAATTATTCAATTGATTTTAACGAAATTTTGACACAGTATTACTACCGCGACGAGGATGGAAAACATGTATGTTTTGGAAAAATCGTGTCAGTGGCGGCACAGCAATAATAAAAAAAACTAAAAATTGAAAAACAGTTCAAACCCTGTTTTTAGGAGTTTTAGGGGTTCCTGATCATTTTCTAGGTTTTTGGGTGGGAGTGAAATTGGGGTGCTTGGGGGGGGGGGGGGGGGTTGTAAATTTGAAACATTTGTTGTATTTACAATAGTTTGACTTATGGAAGAAATACGTACCGGCGTATTTTTTTTAAGTCCATTGAAGATTTCCTTGCCAAGGCAAGACTTTTGTGATCTATACATAGTAGTAGAGTTTTTAGTACCGGCTCGGTCGATAACTCCGCTACTGTAGAAGATAGTCAAAAAAGTTGTACATAAGAGTTGTAGCCATGGATATGCTCCTTGATCAGAAAATATTTAGATTTATACAGGGTGATCCATAACTACGTGGTGATGCAAACATGCATTGTTGCGACCCGGGTGACCTTTTTTCGCTTTATTGTTGTTTTTGTCAATTTTGAACTATATCGCTTAAACCCACTTGGCACTAAGAGATGGTGACGCCTTTGGTTGTCCATAAAGGGACATGCGCTAAGTGGCAATCTCCAAGGAAAACAACTCTCGCTAGAACTATCGCAAGAACCATCGCAAGATCTATTGCCAAGAACTCTCGACTCGCTACAAGTCGCGCTAACGCAGTTTGATCCGTCATTTATATATCGATATACGCCTTTTTATTCGCCGCGCCTCCGCTACCCTTGTGACCATCAGCAGGACCCTGCAGGGTCAGAAGAAGCAGCGCACCCAACCAACGCCACCAGATAATCAAGGCAACTAACCATTTTTAGTGCCTCGCGCCATCATCCATTAATTTTCAAAGGCGGCCTATATTCGCCCCAAATGAGCTACGCCACCGCCAGGCATATCACGTGTCCGCAACATGCATTTTTCTAGTCAGCGTCAATTTGATTGGCCAGTACTAGTCAGAAATAGTTTGACAACTGCAATGGGGAATACTGATTGGCTCTGACTGGTTTGTGATTCTCTGTAAAAACAGACCTATTATTCCATATTCAAATTCTACTAAAAATTTCCATTTTTAGAATGCAGGGTATTGTTACATTATACAGGGTATTTCAAAAGTTATGACCATTTTTATATCCAAATCGCGATCAAATGAACGTACTGTATATCAAAAAGTGATGAATGGAAAATTATTTTTTTTACATGAAAGGATTAAAAATATCCTCTAGTTTCAAAATCGGCTATAAAAAAGTCCGTGACGCATATTCGTATACAGGGTGATGTAGAATGCAAAATCCAGATTATCTCTTTTTTTTTTAAATGTAACCCCAATATTTTATTTTCCCAAAGAATTGCCTTTAATATGCTCTTTCATCTCTGTTTACATAGCACTTGTTATGGCTGCATTCACTAGTTTCTGAGATATTTCGATTTTTCTACAAATTTCAAATATACCTTCTATTTGTTTACTAAAATTTATGAAAATTCCTTACAACACATCAGCTCTAACCGGATACAACAGCGGCAAGATATCTAATGTCAATGAGAAGCTGGGGTATGACAGAAGTGTTTGTTTTTCACAGCCTACTAGCTATTGAGGTCTACTAGAGCGTGACAACTTTCCAATACGATTAAAAGTTTTGAAACAAAAGGAAAACTACCAGCGATTTTTGCTTACAGTCTAGCATCTTTAGAATGAAATTTCACATTTAATGGGCTAAAAAAATGGATAGAAAAGCAAAAAAGATTGATATCGAGAATGCTATATCGTTAGAAAGGTAATCAAATTTTACATTTGATTCTCTAAACCAAAATAGGCATTCCTATATGAAAAAATTAAATTATCTGTGATTAAAGATTCCTTAATTAATCTACTGATTTTTCCAAGTAAAAAAAGAATTCAAATTTAGCCGTCGTTAGGTGACGCATTTCATGCTTAGTCGTACCGCAAAGACACATCCTTCTATGTTTTAGAGTCGCTGCGATATTCAATTTTTTTCTGATACCTTCTTATACCAAAAATGGTGATTTGCGCCTAATAACTATAGTCATATTAGAATCCGCCAAGAAATTCAAATATGTAATAATATATAGGGGGTTCCATTAAAAAAAGCTCCAATCTCAAAACAGGCTGTCACGCCTATCTCACAATCACCAGCTGCTCCTTCGGCTGGTAGCAACATCTTTTCTTCGCCGCGCCGTCTCAAGCTACCATTGGTACGCGGGCTCAACAAACTCGCCAAGGCTGAGTGACTCCTGTTGTACTAAGAGATGCACCATTAACTATGCTTTCATTAGTCTTGGCATAAAGATTATTTTACGTGCAGTAGCTGTTGATGCTGGAATATGCATTTTACCCAAAAGTGAGGACGACGATCGGAAGATAATCCGTCTTTTTAAAGAGGAAAATTTTCCTTACCATACCTCAACTGTCTAGCAGGAAATCAAAGAGAAGCTCGAACAGAAAGCTTATACCCCCAACAACATCATTTGCAGTGTGCCCATGCCTTTTGTAGCGATGATTATGCCAAAATCAAAAAGATACTAGCAAGTTTTTAATGAACATAAACTTCTGGTACTGTTCATCAGAGTTGAGGTACCAAACAACTCTCGTTTGATAGGACAGTATCACCACTATCAGAGGTTGCAACCTTGACTACCCCTGCTGCATCGAGCCCACTTTCGACTGCTCAAAGCGTGGACTTGGCAACAGCGCACAAGGCCAGCAGATAATTAGTCCCCTGATAAATGCCACATAGGCCTTGCAGGTGATTTTCCCGGCAAATGTCTAGGTACAATAATAGACAGCCTGCGTGTATCAAAATTGGTTTTTGGAATTGCTTAGGCGTAAGGGATCTCTATGACCTGGATAACGACCTCGACAATGAACGACAAGTTGTAACATCTGCTAGGAGATATTCTAGAGCAAATGGTGAGCGCACAAGGTCTTGCAGCAGATAATTAGTCCATTGATAAATGCCACATACGCCTTGCGGCGTTTTATAACGTAAAGTGGCCTAAACTGTGGGAAATCCTTATCTCTATGGGAGTTCCTTACCACTCAGTATTTCGTATACAGCAACTCTATTATGAGTCTAGCTCAGCTCGAGTAAGAATTGATGGTAACCTGTCTGGTCAAACAGTAACCTGATGAGAAGTTCGTTAGGGATGTGTATTATCTCCGTTGTTATTTCTATTTACTCTGAATTTGTGATCAGACATGTATTGGACAACTGGTATGGCGGTATAACTATTGGCGGAAGCAAAATATACAAATTAAGATTTGCTGACGACACAACCCTTATTCCAGCTTCTCAGGAAGGACTAGAAGCTCTATTAAACATCTTAGAACAACACAGTGCGGCATATGGTCTTGGTAACAAGACCAAGGTTATGATCATAGATAGAGAGCACAATAATCATATCGAGAAATAAAGAAAGAAAGCCGTTGTGAAGTAGTTCAAAGCTTTGTGTACCTCGGTTCTTTGATCAATAATTCGGGTAGCTGTTAATATGAGATTCGACGGCGCATTCAACAGGCACGTGCGGCCATAACAAAGCTTACTAAAATATGGCGTGACCATAACATTATTAAATCTACCAAAATGTCGCTGGTTCAGTCTCTTGTGTTCTCCATATTTTTGTATGCCTTGGAAACTGGACTGTTAAAAAGGCAGATCGAGCTCACATAGATGGTTTTGAAATCTGGATGTAGAAGAGAACGCTGAGAGTCCCTTATACCGTCCATCGAACTAACGTTTCCATACTCGATGAGCTCGGCAATCCAAAGAGAATATCCATTGTGTCGATGAGAATGCTTACATTCTTCGGACATATTCACAGAAGCAATAATATGGAGAAACTTGTAGTTCAGAGTCATGCCCCGAGTGGCCGCTCCCCTACACGCTGGGTGGATATAACGAAACAGTTGCTGGAAATGAGTATCAAGAGCGCCACTGAACTGACAGTAAATCTCGAACAAAGGCGAGCTACAGTTTTCTAAGCTATTGATATTATTCATGTCGGCAATACTCTAGCTCCGAATTAATGCATTTTACGAGTTCACAGCATACCTCTTAAGACATTGTGACTATGATGGTGGCGTGAGTGCACTGCAAGCTAGCAGAGCTTCAACATCTTAGTAAACATGTAAAGGTGCGTAAAGCAACTAGAGAGGACCAGATAACAAATAAGGCATTGAAGTTACTTTCGCCAAAGGCTTTGACATATCTCATCGCAAGGTGATTCGTCACCTGGAGAATTGCTCGTCAGATCACAACATGATTCCTGACATTCAACTTGGGTTTCGGTCATAGCACGGAGTTGTAGGCAGTCGGCTAGTGGAGCGTATAACGTGTGGATTGGCCCGAGGCTTTTTTTAAGGTGTGGCATGAGGGCCTCCTTTATAAATTAATTCTAAAGGGCTTCCCATTTTGTCATCTGAAACCTGTAAAATCCTTTCTTGAAGGAAGGAAATTTGGAATCAAAATTAGCAATACATTTTCGACATTATGGCCCATAAACGCCGGTGTCCCTCAGGGTTCGGTCATTCGACTTATCCTTTATTCACTTTTTATACATGATGCCCTTGCACCCACAAATGTGAAGTCTACCTCTACATTGACGACACTGCAATTGTAGCTCAGTCGCGGACTGAAGATCTGGTCCGCGTTGGATGAAGTGTTCGAGTGGGCGGATCGGTGGCTTATTAAAATCAATCATTCGAAAACGCAAGCTACATATTGCATCAAAAAAATGGAGTCAAGTTGATTGACTCAGTACTTCCCACACATTACGATGATACCAGTTTATTATTTTCCCATAGCATGAAGTTTTAGTCTGAAATCCCTTGCAACCAAATAATCGCCAGCCCCCCCCCCAAAACTGTCTTATGCTGCTAGGTCTTTCCCTCATAGGTCAATGGACAGCCTATGTATTATCAATACTACAAACTTTTCAATTTTACAACCCCTCACCCCTAACCAACCCAATTTCACCTCCACCCAAAGAAAGGTAGGAAATGATCCGGAACCCCTAAAATATCCAAAAACGTTTTCATACTTTTAGATTTTTGATTATTGCTACGTTGCCACAGCCTCGATTTTTAACAGACATACGCGTTTTCCATCCTCACCACGGTAATAATACTGTGTCAAAATTTCATTAGAATCAATTTAATAGTATCCACGTTACAAAATACAAAACGATTTAAAGCAATAAATACTCGTATGTATACAGAAAATTCTAGTCACTTAGTTTCCGTAATATAGGCTAGGCAATGTTGGGATGGACCTAAAAAGGTGATTTATGTCGCTAGGTCTTGCTTTCCTTTTTTCAGTTTTTCAACCCCCACCCCCCAAGCACGCCAATTTCACCCCCACCCGAAAAAACGCGGAACATGATCAGGAACCTCTAAAACGCTTAAAAGTGAAGTTTGAGCTGTTTTTATATTTTTAGTTATTTATTATTTCTGTGCCGCCACTAGCACGATTTATAAAAACCATACGCGTTTTTCATCCTTGCCACGGTAGTAATACTGTGTCAAAATTTCATTAGAATCAATTCAACAGTTTCCTCGTTACACAATATACGATCTAAAGCAATACTCTCGTATGTTTACACCAGACAAAATTGGTTTCTGTAATAGGCAAGGCAATGTTCGGATGGACCTAAAAAAGTTATTTATGTCGCTAGGTCTTCCTTGACGGGTCAGTGGACAGTCTATTATGAAAACAACAATCTTTTTCAATTTTACAAGCCCCCACCACCCAACCACCCCAATTTCAACCCCACCCCAAAAAAAAAAAGTAGAAAATGATCAGGAACCCTTAAAACGCCTAAAAACGAAGTTTGAGCAATATTTATTTTTTTGTTTTTTGCTAATTACTCCGCCGCCCATGCACCGATTTTTAAAATTATAGGAACATTACCTACTGCGACCGCACAGCATATCGCTGCCCAAATTTCATCACAATCCATGCGGCGGTTGCTGAGATTAAGAGGCTAAAAGGAGCGACAGACAGACAAACCGACAAACCAACAGACCGACAGACAGACAGACCCACAGACAGACCGACGAAAATGAGTGACGTGGATTTTCGTTATGTGGACATCATAAAACTCCCAAAATACGTATTATCTCGAAATCGAAAATTTTCGTGATCACAATACTACCCTCACCTATCGGTGTAGGAAGTAAAACGTCGTGGTACCACGTTAGAGGTCTCAGTGAACGGTGCTAGGATTCCATGGGAAAATTCTGCCAAGTACCTCGGAATTACCCTGTAAAAGCTGAAGCCTTAAAAATACAGCACGAAATTACGTTTCGTCGACTCTACCCTATGTTATGTAGAGCTTCAAAATTGAGTTTGGTGAATAAAATTTGACTATAAATGTTGATTATTAGACCAGCAATTCATCTGTGGTTCTTGGGTTTTTAGGCCGGCGTCGTTTAGCGTTGAGGCTTGATGTTTGACCGCCACGGTGGATGGCATCTTCAGAAGCTATTTCACTTTGGCGACTTCCGAAATGGTGAAACGTCAAGCCTCAACGCTAAACGACGCCGGCCTAGAAGCACAAATTCATTGGACGATGGCCGCGGAAGTCTTACACAGTACAGACCAGCAATTACCTATGCTTGTGCGGCTTGATGTTTTCTCCCGCCACAACGCACATGCAAAATCTGTATGTTCTGCAGAGCAGAACATTGCGCACAATCACCAATGCTCCACGGTATGTTTCCAACGATACCTTACACAGAGACCTTGACCTCCCTTACTTGGAGAATTACATTAAACAACAGGCACAATGACGTTACAGCCAAGAGGAATCGCACAGCAACCCTCTGTTGCGCGAATCAGTGGACTACACAGTCGAACAAGTTCGCAAGCATACAAGGCCGCCGACTCGCACAGTGATCAAAATCAAATCGTGCAATTTTGCTTCTCTTTGTTTGTCTCCTTCCTTCCTTTCTTTTTCTTGCCTCCTTAATGGCTTTGTGTAGACTCTGGGTAACCAGGAGCTAAGGTCCACCGGACCGCTCTGACAAGAATTGACGAATTATTACCGAACCATCTACTTAATACATGACAAGAGATTTTGATTTAAATTATGTGTCAATGTTGTATATAACTCTGTTACCCGATACTTTAAACTGGCTTGACGTCTATTAGATAGGTATCAGCTGACGAAGAAGTGTATCTCAAATTTAATTTTTAATTAGCGGTGTTGATTGGCAATCCTGCGTTAAGGACCGTATTAGTAATATTCTTACTGAATATCTCATTGCCAAAAAGTAATAACTATTTTTGTAAACAAAAAATTGCTTCAATATCCAGAAATTTGCAGCAAAAATGGTTGGTTAAAAAAAATAGATTACTTTATTGATTTGTATTATATTGTTAGACTGAACTGACAGTAAATCGCGAACGATGGCGAGCTACAGTTCTCAATACTGTCGATAATATTCATGTCGGCAATACTCTAGCTCCGAGTTAATGTATTTTACTAGTTCACAACATGTCTGTTAAGACATTGTGTCCTAGATTTAGCAATAAGGACGATTCAATGAATAGCTTGCATCACTAGTGGCATATTTATTGGTTAAAACGTACAACGTACAATAAATTGGAGAAGAGTATAAAGTGCTTGTGTATGGTTAAGCTAAAAATGCTTTTATCTTCATTCTTACCTCATTTAAAGCGTAATCATCATCATTCAGACCAGCCATACTGATATACTGAAACAAACGCCGGATTTTCCGAGAAAATGTAAAATAAGCATAGACCTCAGAGCATAGACGAGAAATGTCACCAAGTGTCAATGACTTGTCATCTTGCACTCGGTACAGCTCTGCATTCCTTCAAAGCTTAAAATTGATACATCAAGACTCAATCTGGAGTATTTTTAGTTATCACTAGCAGAAGAGCTGTTCGCTGATGACACGGCTGACAGTTTAAAGTATCGGGTAACAGGGATAGTTGGTCGTAAGATCTAACCTTGAAGGAAACCTAATTAATCATGTAGAGAAGCACAAAAGTGCGCTTAGCGCTACTTCATTCGATTTGAATATTCTTAGTTCTTGTAAGTTTCACCAAGCAAGATTATTTTTAGTTTGCTGCACCAAGTTTAATAAATGATAATTATAAGTTCGTATGTCTAATACTCTTATCGAATATTCTCTTACCTCGTCAAGTCAAGATTCCTCTCTCACTAGCCAAGGTCCCAAGGGCTCTGACGCTAATGCAGGTGTACGTCGTAATGACAATACTCGGTACAATAAATGCAATCGTGTAGTGTACTGGTATGACCAACTGCTTCATCCATAGTCGTTGTATACTACACTGCTGCTTACCTGCAATCGGAGTTTTGACTGATTTGGTAAATGTTAGTAAACCTTATTGACGTATTATTGTGTAAGGCTTTCGCGGTCATGATGCGATGAACTGTTGGTTCTTGGGCCGTTCAGCCAGCGTCAACACGAGCGGTTGGCATTCTCAGAAGTGCAAAAGTCTTCAGCGATGTTCGCCGCCCCAAGGCGGCGGAGCGTGTCGACGTCGGCCGAACAGCCCAAGAACCAACAGTTCATCAAGCCTTATTAATATTTGTTGATATTTTCAGAACGATATATGGCAAGTAGAAGTAGTAGGTAACTAATAATCAGTAATTGAGACAAATACATATGTTAAAATGAAAATCAGAAATTCAGTACTGTGTTTCACCTCTATACAAGCTTTTATAAACTTCGACGCATGGTGCGCATAAGATGGTTGGCGTCTATTTGTAGTACATGTACTGTGTGACCAACCTAAATTGAACAGCGAAGAGAATTCCGTGAAAGAAGTAAGGACGTTGCCGTAACTCCTAATAATTCTATCCTATTTCCATCTTTTACGACTTGTTTTGTTTGATACATAAAGGAAAAGGCAAATAATTCATATTAATTATATTTCGGCGTCCATTCCGAAGATATCACATAATTGTTAACCATGTAGTACGTGCAACTCCTGCCTCAGCCCACCAGGTTTAAAGAAAACTCTAGAGCCTCCGTCTAACCGGCAACCCTGCTGTCAACCATCGTCCCGTCATTGTACTTCTGGTGCTTCGCCTAGTGGGTTATTGTCGCGTGTTTTTCAGAATTCTCACGTTTTATTTAATATTTATCGACAAAGATCGCTGAACCTATAGGACTGGTGACTAGTGGATCTAACCTCAGAGGTTTTATATAGTGGATGTCGTACAAACCGTAAGTAAAAAACTAATTTTCTACAGCTTTGTTATTATCGGCAGCTACGATGGGAAGGAGAGATAAAAAGAGGAAACGAGATTCTGCGTCTCTCGAACGGTCAAGCAAATATGATTTCAAAGAATTACAGCGGTGTTTATCGCAACTAGAGAGAAAAGCTCCCCGTCGCCATCCCGTTCGCGATCTAGGAGCAGGAGCAGGAGTGTGCATAGACACCGCTATGATTCCCGTCGTTCTGTCTCTGTCGGCAACGTGAGCGCTCCATTGCATCGAGTGTCGCGCCGCGCCAGCGTGAGCGGCGTGGACCAGACAGACAGCGACGGTTTGGACTTGGGACCGACGCAGTCCGAGCAGCCGTACCCTTGCGGGGGCGGCTGAGAAGAACAGGACCGGCTTAAGGACTGAATCCTTAGTTTCGCCGGATAATCATAACCAAGCTTGTAGCTCGGTCGATTTTGAGTTGAGGAGTGGATGTACTGCTCCCAGCACTATAGAATCGGATGAGCCGTTGGCGATCCATAACGACATTGAGCTTCCTGAAGAGGTTCTTGACATTTTGGGCACCAATCCGGAAAAACCCAAGGACTTAGGTTTTGAATTGCATTCAGAACTGTTGCCGAGATGGCGTAATGCCTTAATCAAAGGAAAGGCATTGCTAGACAAACATGAAGTTCCGTCAAATTTGTCCGAACTAAACCCTCCTAAGCTGAATCCGGAGATTGTCGCTATTCTTAAAAAGAGTCCAATAGCAAAAGCTCGGGATCCTTCACAGTTCGAAGTTCAAAATCAGCTAGGCAGAGGGATTTCGGCCTTAGGTAAGGCGATCACCTCTCTTCTGCCTATTATGGATTTTCCTGAAGAAAATCTAAAAAATGATTTACTAAAAAATCTGTGTGAAGCGGGAAAGACTTTCACAAATTTCTTCCACCGGGTATCGGTCTCGCGCAAGAATTGTATCTTGCCCTTGCTCAACGACAGCATGAAGGAAGTGGCAGATAAGGCTGTGCCAACAGAGTTCCTTCTCGGTAGTGATCTAACCGAAAAGGTTAAATCTGTTAAAAATATGGAAACTATTTGCAAAGATTTGAAGCGTGCCTCGACGGCATACCAGCCCAAATCACAAAAAAGGAGGGGGTGGAGCACACAGCGAGTATATGCCCCAAAAAACTTCAGCCGCCCGGCCTGTCGAGCAGGCGAGCCGGGGCCAATGAGGGGACAGTCCCAGTGGAAGAACCGGTGGGATTTCCGGAAGGAAGTTACATATCGCAAGGACAGACACAAGAGGAAGGAGTAATTCAGGTAAGTGGTTCGAATTATGCTGGCCGTCTTAAACATTTTCATAAAACATGGGTAAAGGTAACAGGTAACCGTGTTATCTTGGATTGGATCCAGGGCTATAAAATCCCTTTTGGTAGAAGCCCTATGCAAGACCTTCCTTTAAGGCAACAGTTTTTCTCAGAGGAGGACCACATCCTCATTAAGAATGAAATCAATCTTTTGTTGGAAAAAGGGGCTGTTGAGCGATGTGCCCCAGTCAGAAATCAGTTTATTTCAACAATTTTTCTAACAGATAAGGCAAATGGAGAAAAGCGATTCAAATGGAATCTTAAAAATCTAAATAAATTCTTGGATCCTCCTCATTTTAAGATGGAGGACTGGAGGACGGTAGGCCGCTTCGTTCAACATAATTGTCATATGACATCGATAGATTTAAAAGATGCATATTATCTTCTTCCCATTGCGGATAGGCACATAAAATATTTACGCTTTAAATATGGGGATGAGCTATACCAATTTAATTGCCTACCGTTTGGTCTCGCATCAGCGCCATATGCTTTCACAAAGCTGATGCGTCCAATACTAGAAAAACTTCGTGCCTGTTGTATCACCTGCGTGAATTACTTGGACGATTTTTTGCTTATACCTGACACTACCAACGAGGCCATGACCAACCTCCAGGAGACAGTTAAACTTCTAGAAAACGTTGGTTTTATAATCAATAGAAAGAAAAGTGTATTTTCACCATCTACCAGATGTAAATATTTGGGATTTATTTTTGATTCCAATGGACTCACTCTGGAGTTACCTCCGGACAAAAAGATTAGAATTCTTAAATGGATAGATAAACTTATAGTTGCAAACCGTTCTACTATTAAGGTTTTTGTTCAATTTTTGGGTATTCTTGTCTCTGCTTGCCCAGCAGTCAAATACGGCTGGGTTTATACTAAACGTTTTGAAAGAACGTAAGTCTTTGGCTCTGCAGTCAAGCGAGGGAGACTATAATGCTCATTTGACGATCACACCCGATCTGAAATGAGACATGATGTGGTGGAAACAACATATAAACCGTTGTTTTAACGATTTGAAAAATGACTCTTTTCAGCTCGAAATATTTACTGATGCTAGTCTGTCAGGCTGGGGTGCCTTTTGCCAAGGTGAAAAAACTTACGGCTGGTGGACCGAAAGCGAAAGACAGCTGCATATCAATATCCTGGAACTCAAGACGATACTATTGGCGTTGGAGTGCTTTGCAAAGAACTCCTCAAATATGAATATCTTGATTAGAACGGACAACACAACCGCATTGGCTTGTGTTAATAAGATGGGTAGTATCCAACACTCAATCTTGAGCAATTTGGCCAGGTGCATTTGGAGGTTCTGTGAACATAAGAATCTGTGGGTTTTTGCCTCGTATATCAGATCGGAGGAAAATGTAGAGTCAGATACTGCATCTCGAACCCTGCGTTCAGATACAGAATGGTCTTTGAACCCACTTTTCTTTGATAGTATAATTGAAACTTTTGGTGTCCCTGAGATAGATATGTTCGCATCGTTTATGAACTTCAAATGCAAAAGATATGTATCATGGCTGAAAGATCCCTCAGCAGAGGCGGTAGATGCGTTCACGTTGAATTGGGCAGGATATGAATTTTACGTATTTCCACCCTTTGCCCTTATCTTACGTACCCTACAAAAAATTATAAACAATAATGCCACGGGAATTGTGGTGTTGCCCTTATGGCGGTCACAACCATGGTACCCATTGTTCATGAAAATGTTGGTAGGGAAGCCTTTATTGTTTGGCCCAGATAAACACATTCTGTCTTGTCCTTACAGCCAGCGGAAACATCCACTACACAAGGAGCTTATCCTGGGGGCAGCCATTTTATCAGGGCAGCATTTAAACTCAGAGGCGTTCCAGACCCAGCAATTGATACGATGATACATTCCTTAGCAGATACTACTCTCAAGCAGTATGACGGCACTTTCAAGCTCTGGTGGAAATTTTGTCAGGAAAAACGCGTGTCTCCGTTTTCTTGTACCGCACCAGATACATTGTCCTTCCTCCAGTATCTCCTAGGTAACGCAAACCACCTATATGGTAGTTTTGATTCACATAGATCTGCTCTGTCTTTGATCTCATCATCTGACTTGGGAACAAACCCCTTGATCAAACGATACATGAGAGGGGTCTTTCATAGGAGACCTTCAAAACCAAAATATGAATTCACTTGGGATCCCGAAAAAGTATTAAAATCTTTGGACACCCCCATATCTAGCCTAGTGAGTTTAAAACAGCTGTCATTAAAGCTAGTAACACTATTAGCCCTAGCCACTGGACAGAGGATCCAAACGTTAGACCTTATTAAGTGTTCAAATATTTTTAAACAGGTATAAAAATCTTTATTCAAGACAGGATCAAGAGTTCTACTCCTACATCCTGCCAACCTTGTCTCATCATTCCTTTTTTCCCACAGAGACCCAATCTGTGTGTAGCATCTACCTTAGACAAGTATCTAGACATGACCAAGACCTTACGATCTAGCGATTGTGATAGCTTTTGGTTGACCTACCAGAAACCTCACGGTCCAGCATCCAAACAAACCTTGAGGCATTGGATCAAGGAAACACTCAGTAAGGCAGATATAGACACTAAATTTTTCACTCCTCACTCAACCAGACATGCTTCGACTTCGGCAGCATGCAGAAAGGGACTAAGTTACGAGACTATTCGGACCGCAGCAGGTTGGTCAAAAAACTCCGCTATGTTTGCACAAGTCTACAATAGACCCATCAGGGAGTCAGGTGACTTTCTGACAACGGTATTCAATACCTGAAGTTCGCAGGATTTATAGTTAGAGCATTACTTTTGTGTTTAGGGGCAATACAATATATTGCATATTTTATGATCAGTCTTGCCCAATTTATAAGATATGTTTTTCGTTTCCCAATAAAAGTCTAGAATAGCAGAATGAATGTTTTACATTTTTTCTCCGAACATCTACATGGTTAACAATTATGTGATATCGAGGAATGGACGCCGAAATATAATTACACAATTAAAGGAACTTACCTGTGACTTTCGATTGTAATTATATGAGGCGTCCATTCCGAAGGTATCACATCCCTCCCGTCCCAAAAGAACCCTAAATATGTAAAACATTCATACCTTTAAACTAAATGACGGGACGATGGTTGAGAGCAGGGTTGCCGGTTAGACGGAGGATGTACGCAGGGTCGGCTCTAGAGTTTTCTTTAAACCTGGTGGGCTGAGGCAGGAGTTGCACGTACTACATGGTTAACAATTATGTGATATCTTTGGAATGGACGCCTCATATAATTACAATCGAAAGTCACAGGTAAGTTCCTTTGATTGTGTAATTATTTATCTGCTTCATAAAACTTATAACTAAACCGCCAACAACAGATTTTATTTCCCACCTTAAAGACGGTCCACCATCGGGATTGAATAACCGCATCAGTCGATATTTAATGTCCGTCATACTTATGTTTCCTGGCTCTTTTTAGACTCAACATGATAACGACGATCGCTACCTGAGGGAACTCTAAAGTAACTTTAAAGCCGCGAACCAGCGTGGAGCCTTTATGCCTGTGCAAAACTGTTGTTACTGTTGGAGTAACGTGCATAAGTTTAAAAGTCACATCCCCATCCAGCTAAACTGTGGATTACTAATCTGACTGGTTTAGTGCATGGGGACGGCTAAGCAATAATTTTAATTTTGTTTGACACTATTAACAGACATTAACCAACTGGATACTTTTTTACAGGTACATTTTTTACAATTGTGCATTCTAAAAAAATGTACCTGTTATCTTATAGTAGAGTTAAGCCGCCCGAAAATTACTTCTAGAAACGGTTTTCGTTTGCACTTTCTTGTTAAAAGCTAAGACCTATTCTACAAATTGACGTCTCCTTAAGGAAGCCAAATCGACTTGTCGTTCAAAAATCGTACTGTCCAGGAGATAGCAGGGGGTGGTTTCCAAAAATTTCCCATTTTTTTTGTAAATATTATTTTCTTAATTTTAAATTAATAGCCAGTGCACAATGCTATTGTAATTGTGGAGCGCTTTGGTGAATAACCTCTTCTCCTAAAAACGCAAAAATGTGATATCATTCCACTGCAACAGTTGAACTAATAAAAAAAATGGTTTCTATAAACAAATATGGTGCTTTCAAATATTCAGTCCGATGAGAAGTTTCGGAGCAAAAGTGAAGAATTATACAATAACAATTATAAAATTATTATGTCACCGCGCGCGACCGTTGCGCCGGGCCGTCACGAAGGGTCATATTATTATAACTCCTATGGCTTGCCAGACGATCAACGACCTTATGTGCCATTAGACGTTTTTCGTTTGCGGTTTAGACATGTTTAGCAGTAGAAGTGCATCAGCTTAGTAAATATTGTGCATATTCTATGGATTGAATTGGTGAGCCTCAGAATTAGTGTTTGCTTTTAAGCTTCAAAAAACAAAAAACGTTTTAAAAAGCCGGGATGTGACTGTAGTTGTTCCAGATTTATTATTAACTTATACAGGGTGGGTCAATAGTGCGTGGACGGAAGATTGTGGGCTTACTAAAATATATTTTAGAAACCGGTCACTTGATAATGGTAGGGAACCTTGAGGGCAAAAAAACAACTTCACTTAAATTTTATATATATTATTACATATTTGGACTCCTTGGTCAATTCTAGTGTGACTTTATTTATCATACATGGAATTTTAAGCGAACCGTTTAGGCGCAAATCACAATTCTTGGTATGAGTAGGTATCAGAAAAAAATTGAATATCGCAGTGGTTATAAAACCTAGAAGGCCGTGACATTGCGGTATGATCAGGCATGAAACGCGTCACCTTAGATTAGACGGATAAACTTGAATTCTTTTTATAGTTGGAGAAATGAGTAGATTAATTACGAACACTTCAATCGCAGATAACTTGATTATTTCAAATGGGAATGCCTACTTTGGTTTATAGGATCAAATGTAAAATTTGATTACCGTTCCAACGATATAGGATTCTCAATATCAATCTCTTTTGGTTTTCATTTCATTTGAAATTTTCAGTCATATCGGTGTTTTTAAATTTTCCTGCGTGCAAGCAACCTAGCAGGCCATTGACAAAAGCCCGTTAATATGGAAGAAACCAACTAACTTAGTAGAAAGATGCAAACAAACTAGAGTAGGGAGGCAAGATCATTTTTCTTCCTTACAACACATCAACTCTAACAGGATACAACAGCGGCAAGATATCTGATGTCAATGAGAAGCTGGGGTATGACAGAAGTGTTTGTTTTTCACAGCCTGCTAGCTATTCAGGTCTACTAGAGCTTGAAAACTTTCCAAAACGACTAAAAATTTTGAAGCAAAAGGAAAACTACCAGCGATTTTTGCTTACAGTGTAACATCTTTAGAATGCAATTTCACATTTAATGGGATAAATAATTAGTCATTTCCATTTAGTTAAGTCGAAAGTGAAAATATCTCCAGCTGGGGCATTCTGAACATCTATTAAAATGATTGCTAGAATTTTTTAGCTACGCTATGTTGTAATTGTAATTTCATGTAGTTTTCTACAAACTAAATTATGTTTTACAATCCAAACAGACTGCAATTCAAGTTTCATTTTCCGCGATTTTGCTAATAGGTAGAAGTACCTATTGAAGAATTTGAAGGGTTCCAGTCAGAGGTATCATTACTTTTGACATTGACGGAAATGGCTAATTTTTTATGGCATTAAAGGTGAAAATTTATTCATAAGACATAGACATAGACTGCCAGCAACAATCATTAGTGGTTTTCCTTTGACAATACTTTTTTACTGACTTTGGAAATTGGCTAATAACTAGTAGGCTGTGAAAAATGAGCGTTCTTGTTACCGCTATTGTTTCTGGTTAGAGCTAATATGTTGTAAGGAATTTTCATAATCTTGCCCCGTTACTCCAGTTAGTTTGCATCTTTCTACTAAGTTAGTTGGTTTCTTCCATATTAACGGGCTTTTGTTTATTTTCCATGGCCTGCTAGGTTGCTTGCACTCAGGAACATTGAAAATCACCGATTTGACTGAAAATTTGAAATAAAATGAAAACGAAAAAAGATTGATAACGAGAATGCTCTATCGTTAGAAAGGTACTAAAATTTTACATTTGATTCTTTAAACCAAAATAGGCATTCCCATTTGAAAAGAACAAGTTATCTGGGATTGAGGTTTCCTTAATTAATCTACTGATTTCTCCAAGTACAAAAAGAATTCAAATTTAGCCGTCTGACCTGAGGTGACGCATTTCATGCTTAGTCGTACCGCAGAGTCACGGCCTTCTAAGTTTTATAATCGTTGCGATGTTGAATTTTTTTTTGATACCTATTTATACCAAAAATGGTGATTTCTCGCCTAAACGGTTCATTTAAAGTTCCATGTATGATACATAAAGTCACACTAGAATTCACCAAGGAATCCAAATATGCAATAATATATAGGGAGTTCCATTCAAAAAATGCAAGTTTGATATGAATCACCCTGTATAAACGTCAAAATTTAAGTGAAAATACCTTTACGTTATAGCCCTCAAGAGTTCCTACTATGATCAAGTGACAGATTTTTGAAATATGTTTAGTAAGCCCACAATCTTCCGTCCACGCACTATTGGCCCACCCTGTAAGTAGCGAAAAGCCAAGAAGCAACTATTGTGACTTGTGACCAATTTGTCTCCAAGCAAGTTTTATTTTCTGGTAACATTTTGTTTAGTAATACTAAATTCGAATTAATTTTTATGTACGTGTCACGTTCTTCAGATCAGTTCTCCGAATGGATGTCGATAGTAGTACCAGTTCGGACAGTGACTTAGATGCAAAAATCAGATTTAGGCGCCATACTGCAAAGCCTGTTAAAAAGCACGCAGACGTATTTTCAAACCAACTCTGTATCATTTGTCAAGAATCCGGACTAGTCGAATCCCGAAAAACGTCTAAACAGGGATTTATCGACTGTATGAAGATCTGAATGAATATCTGCAGGGTAATGATGTTTTGGTGGCGCACGGGACCAGACAAAAAAAGTTGCTTCGTACAAATCAAGGTACGAAAGAATACTAACTTGTCTCGAATAGATGCACATCAAACCCTTTTTGCACAAGCCCAGTTTGGTGATAAAATGTACTTATTTTGTCAAAAGAAGAAAACAAAAACCATGTCAGGTGACGAGCAAAAATATGGAAAGTAAAACCAAAAATATTGAACAGAACAGTCCAAAATTCTGTAATAAACCTCCATATAAGAGCATAGTGCAGCAAACATTTAAAATTTAAAACCGTAATGTGTGGGAAGTACCGAGTCAATCAACTTGACTTCATTTTTTAGTTTTCCATCGACAACGGCAAATGGCTAGGAGTAAGAGTAGCTTTTTGGCTCAATCTCACCATTCTGCTGCCAGTCATTTAGACACCAGACATATACAAGGTGTACTATCTGTTATTACTTAACAATAAAGACGATTGTTATTTCCTATTTTCCTATTTTTTTCTCGCGCATAGTTGCGGTAGCAACAAGTATTGACGGGCTGTGCCAAGTCAACACCTCACCTATTTTTATTCGAAATTTAGGAAGAACCGTACAATGCTACAGGGCTTGAGAATTACAGACTTTTGGAAGGTTTTGTGTAACTTCTCGTCCAGGCCCAACTGTTGCAGGTGTGGTGTAAATGTGTTTGGTGTAAGGCCTGAGACCGACATAATAAGGGAGACAATAATAACTTTGTTTTGTTCCAAAGCCGTTTTATTTCTGTCGGGGACGAAACGGCTTTAAAGAGGGGCAGTGTGCCAGTCCGGCCCTGCACGGCCGTGAAGTCTAGAAAAGTTCCTTCTGAATTCTTGCTGTTATGATCGTGAGCTGCCGCGTACATTACAGAGATGGCGCGTCGCATAATATAAGCGCCGTCGCACAAGTGACGTGGACAGTTAGAGTCAACAGTCAATGCAGTGCAGTAGTCCATGTTCGGTAGTAATACATAAATTAGTGAAGTGTAGGACCAATATAAATTAGTGTAGTGACCGCAGATAAATTAGACTGTTAAGTATTAGGCTAGGAGTAGTGTACATAGTTAGTGAAAATAAATAGTGAAATCCGTACCAAGTGTTTTCGTGCCCAATCGGACTAAAGACAGTGTGTTTATTGTATCAGCTATTTCCTGCGGTGTAAGTATAACGTCTCCCTCTTCCGGTATATCTTGTTTTTCCTCGTCTTGTCGGATCCATGGAGCGTTTTCATTATGTTTTGGGTTCAGACCATAGGCTTCCCCAAAACTCGGTTAACTCTTGTCTAGTTCAAGGTTCTATTGTTGTTATCTGAATTTTTGATGTTATTTTTTGGTAAAACTGTTTTTCACTTTTTTGAAAAAGAGCTTCGGCAGCCTTTCTGTCGTTGGATTGGTTGTCTCTGCGGAAGTCTAGCTGCATGAACTGCAAGTTTTTGTTTAAGTGTATCGGCTATTTCGGGTATTGTTTGTTGTGGTGATTTAGATTTGAGTCCATCTATTGCTGTCTGTCTGCGTTTTGAGAGGTTGTTATTGTTCGAGTATTCCGTGGGGTATGCGAGATCCTTCCTGAGCATGCTAATTTTATTTTATATTCTAATTTTCCATTTAGGCTTAGATCTTTTGCTTGTGTGGTTTTTAGATCGCTTTGGAAGTTTTTTGGCCGTTGACTATGAGTATATTTGCTGCAGCAGCATATATAACAGCATGGATGTCCTCTAGGTTACTGTCGTTTGTTAAAAATTGAGGTATTATGCTGGAATTTATTGTCGTGTGTAATGTTTGTCGTGTGTTGTTTTTAAAAATTAGTCTGGGTAGGAGATCTCGCAGTATAGGGTTGGTGCTACACGATTTGTGGTATTGTGTGTTCATCACTTGTTCGACAGATTGTGTGATAGCAGGTGGTAGTGTAATGCTTTGGATTTGTGTGGCTCTGGAAGGTAAGGTGATCATGTTCTGGCTCTATTTCTAAGTGTATGTTGGTGTTATTGGTTGTGTCTTTGTTTGGAGGTTGGTTATTTCGGGTATGAATGGCATGTTCTTCTGATTCAATAGCTATCGAGTCCTTAGGTTGGACAGCGGTGTCCGGTATATCTTGTGTATGCTGATGTTCCGGGTCTATCTCTGAGTGTATGATAGTGTTGTCAGTTGTGGTTGTGTTTGAGTTCTGAGGGTTATTCGGATGGGCAGTATTTATTTCATTGGATACTTCTTCTTCTTAGGGTGCCATGCAGATTCCTGCGTAGGCGTTCATCCTTTCTCTCATCAGATCGTCCTATTCATTGCAGCCCTCTGTAATTCCTGGAAGTCGCTTATTCCTGTCCAGTGACGGATGTTTCTCAGCCATGATAGTTTTTTCTTCCAATTCCTCTTCTCCCACCTTGGATCTTACCTTTAAGAATGAGGCGCAGGAGGTGATAGCGTTCCCCACGCATTATGTGGCCTAGGTAAGCTATTTTCCTCTTTCTTATATACTCAAAAAGTTCTAGTTCTTCTAGCCCAGCTCTCTGGAGAACGTTCTCATTTCTTACATGGTCGACCCAGGACACTCTCAGCATTCGTCGCAGAGTCCACATTTCGAAAGCTTCAATCTTATTTACAATGGCTGCCTTCAGCGTCCATGCCTCCACGCCATATAACAGAGTGGACCAAACATAACACTTCATCATCCTGTATCGAAGACTGAAGTTCAGATTTTTGTTGGTAAGAAATTTTCGAAGTTTCAGGAAAATTCTCCTAGCTTGTTCAAATTCTGCACCTTATCTCCTGATCTGGATCCCATCTTTCGTTTACCATGTATCCCAGATACTTAAATTTGCTCACCCGTTCGATGTCCCCTCCATTCAAGTGGATTCGGGTGTTTGGGATATGGTTTCTGCTAACCACCATGAACTTGGTTTTGTTGATATTTATCTTCAGACCCAGCCTTTGGCTTTCCTCGTTAACGCGACTCAGTAGAGTTTGAAGGTCATTCACATTGTCTGCTAGTATGACAGTGTCATCTGCATATCGGAGATTGTTGATTGAAAGACCGTTTATTTTAATGCCGATAGGGCTATCTAAGGTTGCCTCAGCAAATGCTCTCTCCACATATAGGTTGAATAACATCGGCGACAAAATACACCCTTGTCTAACTCCCTTTTGTATTTCAACATCATCTGTTGATCCTGCATTATGGACCCGAACACTTGCTTTCTGTTTCCAGTACAGATTACTGATCAGCCTCATATCCTTGCCATCCAGCCCCAAATCGCCAAGATATGATTTGAGGAGATCGTGCTTGACATTGTCAAACGCTTTCTCATAATCGATGAAGCACATGAAGACATCTTTTCTTTGATCTTGGCAGTTTTGTACTAATGTTTGGAGACTGAATATGGCTTCTCTGGTTCCAAATCCACCCTTGAATCCGAATTGACTGCTTCCACTCACCTCCTCACATTTTTTGTGAAGTCTTGTATGTAAGATTCGAAGGAAAAGTTTTAGGAAGTGGCTCATTAAACTAATGAGACGATAATCTTTACATGATGTTGCACTATTTGATATTGGTATTGCGATAAACGTGGAGCGAAGCCAATCTTCAGATAGATGTCCAGTGTCGTAAATATTACTGAACAGTTTTACTATTGTATTTAAGTTTTGCTCACTGATTAGGTTTAGCGTTTCCGAGTACATATTGTCTGGTCCTGGAGCTTTGTTGTTCTTCATTAATTTCATAGCATAGATGACTTCGCTCGTCAATATGCTTGGTCCCGATGGCGTGTGTGCTGGGTTTTCTGGTCTATCTTCGTGAAAAAGTTTAGTGGTATAATTCTTCCAGATTTGCAATAATTCTTCTCTCTCAGTTACTATTCTACCGTGTTCGTTTTTAATGAAGCTTATTGGCTTGTTATGATGTAGTCCAGCTATTTCTTTGACTTTTTTGTGGAGATGGAAACTGTCTCCCAGACGACTAAGACTTTCTATACATCTTTCCCTTAGTCATCTCTCCTTTGCAAGTCTAATTTCATTTCGAATTTTTCTTTGAAAATATCTATACCCATTGCGGTTATTTTGGATTTTACATTCTTTTCGTTCTTCCATCATCTTTAGAATATCTTCTGTCATCCACTCGTTTCTTGCGGTTCTTCCTTTACTTTTGAGAAAATTTTCATTTGCGTTGTCAAAAGCCAGCTTAATGTCAGCCAGCCAATGTTTTTCAGTGTCGTTTGTGTTAACGATAGTCGCGAGTTCCTTGTTAAGGTGATCTGCATACAATAGTCTTTTCTGTTCATTTTAAGCTGTTGTGGATCTAGTGTCTCCTTTAAGGCTTTCCGTTTAGGTTTGGCAAGGCGAAGAACGATGTTAGCACATAATGGCTTATGATCTGATTCGATGTCGGTACCTGGCATTGTAGTAACCTTGGTGCTTAGGTTTCTGAACCTTCGATTGATTATGATATAGTCTATCTGATTACGAACAATACGACTATCATTATCCTGAGGGGATTTCCAAGTGTAACGTCGTCTAGGTGGAAGCTTGTACCAAGTGTTTGTAATTATAAAATTGTTTTCCTCGCAGTATTGGATCAATCTCTCTCCTCTGTCATTCCTCTCCCCTAATCCGTAATCACCCACCACAGATCCCATTCTACCTGCGCCAACTTTAGCATTAAAATCGCCCAAAATTATATTTATTTCATTGGTTTTTGTGAGTTTGAGAACTTGGTCAAGTTGTTTATAGAGATCTTCTATTTCTTCTTCAGATTTATCTGCGGTTGGAGCGTATACCTGAATGATATTGATATTAATGGGTCTACCCATTAACTGAATTAAGAGTACCCGTTCGGAAAGAGGAATAAAGTTTCTTACTGATTTTTGTACGATATCATCCATTAATATACCAACACCATGCCTATGGTCTCTATCACTATCGTTTTTGATTCATTGGATACAAGAATCTTTATAGCTTTATAGCTCTATAGCGGGGTAAGGCGGTTGCTTTTTGTTATGACTCGTTTTTGGTCAATGAGTCTCTGTTCAGTTACACGTTCTGCGAGGTGTGGGTATTGTGCTATAAATAGCCTGTGCGGCTCACGTCGGTAGTCTGTAGAGATGGTTTCTAGTTTTGTGGCGGTGTAGTAACAGTGCATTACATACTTCTTGATTTCAGTGGTCCACTGTAAGCTCTGTCTGGGTTTACCACACAGAAAGAATACTGTTGCGTTTACAATTAATTGTTAGTATTTGGATGTTTTTCCATCACTTTAAATATATTTACAGTTGTTTCAAATCCATGTCATTGAAAGAATTCAATCCTTATATTCGAAGTAATCACAGGTACGCCAATAAATTCAAAATAATTTTATATTCGTTATAACGATATGTATAATCCTGCTAATATAAGTATGACATATAATGCAATCAAAAACTCCTTTTGTTTTCGAAATTTACCCTATATTTCATTTAAGCGAACTTGTCAACATGGACGAAGTTGTTCCGTTGTGTTGTTTCGCTGTTAGCCGTTGCTAGGGGCTGGTGCGGTGAGTGGGGGGGGGGGAGAAGACGTGGAGTCCCACCGCTAGCCAACCATATGACCCGGCCTTCGTTGGCCTGGTCGTACTCGCGTCTAGTCTGCGGATGTGACACATCAACAGGATATCTGTGACAGGGGGGTGGGAATAAATAATCCTGGATTTCCAAAAACAAACAAATATAATTTAATGCCTTTTTGACTGTATCTACCTGAAACTACGAGATACTAAATACTTGTATGTTACACAATTTTCCCCTTGCTAAAGGTAAGTATAGAGTAAATAGGTTGATATATGCAAAATAATAGTAAATCACTACAGTGTGCGCTAGATATCAGCTGTTATGGATCTTATTCTCATGTCGGGCCCGTCAGAGGTAAAAGATGTACATGTAAATTTAGATCTGTACTATGGACATATCATGACTCTAGTTAAATTATAAACACGCAGTTATAAGTAGGATAAAAATAGAAGAAGGAAGCTAAGCTGTCAACTATAAGCTGAAAAAGAGTAAGGCGTTGAATATATTTTATCCTTCCAGGGGACATCCTGCCTAAGATGTCTGCTTAAAACTTAAAACTAATTCAATCTGGATACATCTTTGTGTGATGGTAATGCATGTCACCCAGTGGAGGTACTCTGGACAAGGGCAGCGTAGGATGTGTCCCACTAGATGCTACCTATGCTCAGTCTACGCTCTACCAGTCCCCCATGGTATAGTAGGCTTCATCCTGAGGATATGAAGTGACCTCCCACAGTAAGACATGACTAGTAGGTGGAGGCGTAGTTGTTGTTATCTATCATTCGGTAGAACGAAGTGAAGCTGACGATATCCTAACTAAGATGTAGCGTAGCGTAACGAAACGTAACGTAAAGAAACGAAACGTAAAGTAAAGAAAAGAGGCCTGAAAAGAAAAAGAGACATTGAAAATCATCCAGGCAACCCCAAGGGCTGCGCTGCTTGCAGCTTAGCACATGCAAGGTACATACCTTGTTGGAGTGTGCCTCGAAAGTGGAGGTGAGTATCCTAGCCTAGGGATAGGAGTCCTAATCCCGACTATCGGTAGATGACCCCTAGGTCCTGACTGGATTCTTGGAGAGAAGGGCGAATACTCTGAATCCGCAACTGCGATTTTTATGTGAACATTCGTCGGGCCCCCTTTCACCTGTCTCAGAAAACGCGGCAAAATGCGCCCTTGACAGCATGACAGCTTCCAATGACTTCTCCTTGACATCCCTCACGTCAAAAACGTCAAAACAATGTCAAACTTCAATTCTGTACGAATATTCCCCACACTTCAACATATCTGTCAAATTTCTAACCCCACTTTTCATACGTCAAGAAAACAAAATGTTTCAATGAATCTTCCAATTAAAGAAGAGGCAAGATTAACCCTTCAGGTTATACAAGATACTGTTTAACCTTCTAATTTTCTCTTTTGTAGGGACAAATCATTCGAAGAAGTATCCTGAGCAGCGGCTGACCCAAACATACAGATCAGATAGGAATGTTTGTATCGCAGCCCTAGGCACATATTGTAACTTACAACCTGAATAAACGGATCTACAGTGTGATAAATCTACAGTTCATTGTCCTGACTTTTGAAGAATCTCTCAATTAATAGAAGGTGAACTACCCCATTACAATGGTAACCCATCTCAAACATAATACCACTAAACCGTAAGGCCAATTTAGGTAAGCATACTGCCAATAATTTCTAACCCGTAACACCGTGTTGTGTCATCTCGTGGTTTTGCGTATTGCATCAGCAATTGTGTGATTTAAATGTATCCATTTATATATTAAATGGAGGACCTACTGAGAAATTGGGACTTAGAAGAGCCACATTTGAATGTAGGTATATAGATTAGTCAGACAGTTATATTTCAGGTAATAATGCAACAACTGGTGCAGGCTTATGTCTAATTCTTATATCATGCTCCTCATAACTTTGCACAAAATCACACCATTAAACATCTGAACGAATCAATCAATCAGCTGAAAAGAAAGTAGTTTAGAATCAGTTACCAAACACAGATTCGATTCAACGACAGGCTGCGATTGAATCATTCATTGGAATCCAA
The DNA here is from genome assembly GCA_951848785.1 of Callosobruchus maculatus. Lineage (NCBI taxonomy): Eukaryota > Metazoa > Arthropoda > Insecta > Coleoptera > Chrysomelidae > Callosobruchus > Callosobruchus maculatus. The sequence goes on from CATOUR010000463.1 coordinate 173,916, forward strand.
TACATCTTGTAGTTGAATCGACAATACGTAATAATTCGCTACCAACTATACACTTCCCATTGGAGAAAACGTCGCTATATTTGAGGTATGCTGAGTGCAACGTCCCATGGAATCCAAGCGTAAGTCTTTGACAAAACGATAGATTTTTATGTGTGCAGCTTTGGCTGTGCCTGCAAAACATCTGCTGCTGGGTTGTGTTCTACGGGTTAATCTGTTTGGGTTTGGGGCTTGGAT